>CAKNXH010083510.1:0-37593 GCA_932178445.1 Andricus quercusramuli
GTGCTATTAATTACCCCGTGCTATTAATTAACCCGTGCTATTAATTAACCCGTGCTAACCCCGGGCTTTTAACATCAACAAGGAGTTCTAAATGGGAAAAGCTCGATTATAAAAAAAAAATGGAAAAAAGAAGTACTTGTTATAAATTTTTCGTGAATTAAAGTATTGTCACCTCTTGAGAAGTAATTAAAGAATAATTTCCAACCTTTTAATTTTGACACATCCAAATCCCTTCAATTGCGCCCGGAAAATGCCCCAAAAAATGCAAAATAGTTTTCTACCAAATTCACGCTAAGAACGATATTTTTTAAAACTTTTTCAAGCTGAATTATTTTTAGTCGATAAGTGACGAGTTTTGAAGTATATTTTAAATAATTTTGAATCGTTTGAACAATTATTACTTGTTTAAACAATTTTTTCCCCTGTCAATAGTGAAAAGTTATTATCTTCCGGAATAAATCGTACAAAGTTGATGAATGTCAAGACTAGTAGTTTTGGGTTAATTCATTTGGTAATTATTTAAACAATATTCATTTGTTTAAACAATTTTTTCTCACTAAAATTTAAAGTTGTTAATTTCTGGAACTAATGACACAATCAAAGAATGATGAAAGAAATTTATTTTTTAAGGATGTTTGGTAATTAATTCAACAATTTTCATTTGTTTGAACAATTTTTTGCCTTGTAAAGCATGAAAAATTATTACTTTCTGGATTTAATTTCACAATTAGAGAAAGTTAAGGGTACTATTTTTTTACAGGATATTTGGCAATTTTTTAAATAATTTTTATTTGTTTAAACATTGTTTTCTCTATAAACCGTGAATATTTATTTTTTTCAACAATTAATGACGCATTTAACCAATTTTGAAGGATAATATTTTATTATTTTAAATATTACTTTTAAAATTCATTAATTGTGTAATTAATTGCAGAAGAAAGTAATATTTCACGATTTACAGAGAAGAAATTGTTCAAACAAATGAAAATTGTTTAAACAAATTAAATTTGTTTCAAAAATTGCTGATTATCCTTCAGAAAAAATATTACTCTCAAGATCCGGCAATTATGTAATTAGTTCCAGAAAATAATAACTTTTCTCACTTTACAGAAGCAAAAATTATTTAAAAAAATAAAAATTGTTTAAATAATCATCAAATATTCTTCAAAATTATATTTCTCTCAAAATTCTTCAATTGTGTAATGAATCCCAGAGAATAATAATTCTTCACGATTTTTGGAAGAAAAAATTGTTTAAACAAATAAATTGGAAATAATACATATAATAGGAAAATTGTTGAAAGAATATTTTCTACGATTCTCCACAATTTGACGTTTTTTTAATTTATATTGCAAGAAATTCGGATGGAAACAAAAATATGATGAAAAAATCTTTGCTTGAGATATTATTGTTAATATCGTAAACAAATTTAATAAAAAATGCATTAATCAGGCATCTTTCGACAGATTTTTTTTTTCGATGTCAATTGTTTAATAATGGAAAAAAACGAATTTTTCCGTTGACAGATGCCCCAATAATGGATTTGTTTATTAAATTTGTTTAAAAAAATCATGAAATTTATTAAAAAATTAGGAAATTTCTTGAAATTATCATAAAGTTCCTGATTTAAAAAGATGACATGGAAAAAAACGATTTTTTCTGTCGAGAACTGCCTGATTAATGCATTTGTTTAATTAATTTGTTCGAAAAAATAATGAAATTTATCAACTAATTATGAATGTTGCTGAAATTTTCATGAAGTTCCCAACTGAAAGGAGTGGAATTAAAAAAAAGCGAATTTTCCTGCGAGAAAATACCCGAAAAATGTATTTGTATTTTAAATTTGTTTATGAAAATCATAAGATTAATCAACAAATTATGAATTTTGCTAAAATTATTATAAAATTCCTGATCAAAAGAACTGACATAAGAAAAACGAATTTTTCTGTCGAGAAATGCCTGATTAATGCATTTGTTTATTAAATTTCTTGCAATTTAACTTAAAAAAAAAATCGTAAAATTATGGAAAATCGTAGAAAACATTCTTCCAACAAATAATTTGTTTATAATTTTTTTTGTTCATTATATAATATTGAAATATTTTTAGCTAATGTAACTCTATGAAATTTAGGTGATTTTCACGAGGCAAAACAGTTCACTTCTTCAGGACTGACCTGAAACTGAAGTTTCAGGTTATGTTGTTCTTATATATGTATTCTCTACGATGCCTGTGATTGGCCAGAGCGCCCCATGGTGGGGACTGGTTGGACTTGATTGGCCAATCAAGTCTTTTTTTTTTAAACCGGGAGAACGGGAAGCCAAATCGGATTGTATTATATACATTGTCACTATTGATGTTATTAGGGTGTTTTGTGATTTCGATTGCTTCTCTATGTTTTCTTGGAAATTTATTGTACGTTTTGGCGATGACGGTTGTTTTGTCAAATAAAATACTATGTCCTGTTTCGATATGATGCTCAGCTACTGCTGATTGTGTGAAATGTTTTAGCCTAACTTTACTCTCATGTTCCTTTTACACGTTGACTTACCGCCCTCCCGGTTTCTCCAATATTGACTTTACCACAAGAACAAGGGATTTGATATACTCCCGGATCACTCAGAGGTTCCTTTTTATCTTTAGGGTTGTTTAGAAGTTGTCCTATTTTTGCAGGTGGTTTAAATATAGTTTGGATGTTGTGTTTGTAGAGAATTCTTCCTATTTGTTCCGTGATACCTTGAATGTAGGGTAGGATGATGATCGTTTTTCTCTCTCTTTCTTTAGTAGGTTGTGTTGACTTGTTTTCTTGAGTGTATTTTCTTATTGCTTTATTAATTTGTTTGTTTGTGTAATCGTTTTGTATTAGGATTTGTTCAACATTTTGTAATTCCGTTTGTAAGTTATCTTTATCTGTTATGGAGACAGCTCTGTATACAAGGGAATTGATGACTGACTGCTTTTGAGATGGGTGGTGGTGGGAGGAGGCATGCAGGTATCTGTTTGTATGAGTGGGTTTTCTGTGAACTTCATGTCCTAATGTGTTATCGGATCTTTTATAAACAAGTACGTCCAAGAAGGGTAATTTTCTGTTTTGTTGAATTTCCATAGTGAACTGGATATCAGGGTGTATTTGATTGATGAAATCGAAAAATTTGTTTAGTTCGTCTAGTCCATGTCTCCAGATGACAAAAGTGTCGTCAACGTAACGGCACCAAAATTCCGGTTTAAGCTTGGATTTGTTAAAGATTTTAGTTTCCAAATGTTCCATAAAAATGTTGGCTATTACAGGTGAGATTGGAGATCCCATTGCTGCTCCTGAGGTTTGTTCGTAGAATTGGTTATTGGAAGAGAAATCGGTATTAGTGAGACAGTGTTCTATTAAAGGTGTGAGATTGGAGGGGAAGTTTGTCAAGGATTTAATAATATAGATTGTATCAGAGATTGGTACTTTTGTAAAGAGAGATACTATGTCGAAACTTACTAGGTCGTCTTGGGGTTGAATGTGAATCTGTTGTATTTTTCTGATGAAGTCAAAAGAGTTTTGGATGTGTGTGATAGAGTTTCCTGTGAAAGGCTTAAGTTTTTTGGCGAGAAAGCGTGCTAGGTTGTAAGTTGGAGAGTTTATTGCGCTGACGATCGGTCTGAGTGGGATGTTGTTTTTGTGAATTTTTGGAAGTCTGTAAAGTTTTGGAGAGATAGGATTAGTAGGTTTTAATTTATATATTGTTACGCTGTCAAGATTTGAGTCTTTTAGGAGGCTTTTTGTTTTTCTGGTTATTGTTTTTGTGGATCTTTTTTAAGCTTTTTATATGTATCGTCAGTAAGAAGGTCCATGATTTTGTTGTTATAGTCTTCTTTATTCATTATTACTGTTGTGTTGCCTTTGTCTGCGGGTAATATTATGATGTCTTTATTCTGATTGAGTTCTTTAATAGCTGTTTTTTCTTGTTTTGTTGAGTTTGAGGAGGGAAGTTGGGCTTCGCGTAAAATGTTGGCTGTCCTACGTCGTATGTCATTTGCTTTTTCGGGTGGAAGGGTGCATATTGTGGATTCCAAATTACTGATGATTTCTTCTTTTGGGATTTGGAGGAAGCGACTGCAAAATTATATCCTTCAGATAAGGCTGAAATCATTTCATTGCTGAGATGATGGTTAGAGATGTTTTTTACTGTATGAGTTAATGGTGCGTGCTTTACTGGAAGTAATTTGTCAAATTTTATTTTTTGTTTCTCAGTGCAAAAATCTTTAATCCGTTGGGATTGGTCAAATGATATGCGGTCCAATGTGGACCAAATGTCAAATCTGAGAGTGTTTGATAGGAAAAGGTGAAGTTTCAATAATTTCAATAATTTAATTAATGATATTCCAAGAATATATAAAGGGCATGTAAGTCTATATGCCGACGGTACAACTCCATACACAAGCTCTTTTAAAACTGCTACTATTTTTAAGGGAGAGTGGTCCTAAGTCGGCACAGTAAGAGTTCCTGTCGAAAGTAAAGGGTCAACAAGGTTTAATGGCACTTTAATGTCTTTGGTCAGGTACCATGATCCTTGATAAACAATTCTATCTTGTTTGGAGCAGTTTGGAGTAATTTCTGTTGTCGCAATGCAGTGCAAAGTGGATCATGGTAACGGTTCCTTAGTTTTGGCTTTAGTCAGCGGCGTAACAGCTATACTTTTTTTTTCTCTTCCACTTATTCTTCAAAAACACTGAAAAATATTGATCCTTAAAAGTTCACCGAATTCAGTGTAGTTTTTAAGCACCAAAGTAAACAAAGGCACAATGAAAATTGATTCTACACGATGGCGTGACAATCCTAAACTACTGAATATTTTAAGATAAGAAAATGAAAAATGTGGATATATACGGACATATTTTCCTCTAATTTTCAGAACAATCATACAGGATAGGCTAGAGCTAGCATACTTTTTTATTAGACAATAATGTTTCCTTTTGCTATAATAGAAGAAATATGTCACCCAACCGCTGGTATTGAACAAATATACTTCTACGTTGAATTGCTCTTGTATTTAGTGTATGTGGGCAAGGCTAATATTTTCTAGGCTGAAAAACTCGAGGTACCGATAATTGAGAGGATCCGTAATCAATACAGGGTAAGTAACTTTTGCAATTTTGCCATCTATGCGTATTTTAACTCTACCAAGTTCATTATCAAGATCTGCTCTCGGAGCCAGGAATGGAAATAACATTCCATTTACCAATAACCCAATGATGTACTCATGATTTTCTTCCTTTCCTGTTCCTACCGGGTAAGTGCCTTCTTCGATAAATTCACTTGAACCTGGCCTTTGTAAAGTTCCGAAATGATGAACATTAAACAATTCTGCAAGCAAAAAGTGTTAGTAGGAAATTAATTATAGTATCTAGCATATTCCGTGACAAAAAAATGCCCATCTCGACTACGCCATGCAGTAGGCAATCAAATTCAGATGATTCTTAAAGAGACACTTACCCAAAAATCGTGTTCCACGCAGGGATGGGGACTTGGGCAAAGGGTGAAGCTTGAGGGCTGAATGCGAACCATTAGTACTAGCTGTGTAGGTCCGTGAACTTAATCCTGTAAGAAGAAATGGTATTGGATCAATTTTACTCTATCCAAATTATTCACCTCATTCTTAATATCATTAATAAGAGAAGTTGTTTCGGAATTAAATCTTGTGCAAAACTACGAATATTGCCAACGTTTCGTGAACATTGCAGCTCACTACTTCATGGCTGACCTGAAACCGAATTCTCAGGTCATGTTGTTCTTATTTATACTCTCTACAATGCCTGTGATTGGTCAGAGCACCCCACCGTAAATACTGGTCGAACTTGATTGGCTAATAAAGTCTTTTTTGAAAACGCCTGAAGGACGGAAAGCCAAATCTGATTGGTATTATATCCATTGTGCCTATTGATGTTGTCACTTATTTTGTCAAATAAAATGCTATGTCCTGTTCCGATATGATGCTTAGCTAGTGCTGATTGCGTGAAATGTTTTAGTCTGACTTTACCCTCATGTTCCTTTATCCGTTGGCTCACCGCTATCCCCGTTTCTCCAATATACGAGGGTCATCCCAAAGTAAGCTCCCCTATTTTCTCACAAGAGAACTAAAAGAGGTGGGAAGCTGCGGAAGGTCTCAAAATTTTCGTTTGGATCTAGTGGTAACACTGTAAAATTTTCAGGTCTCGAGGTTGCATTGTTTATAACCTATTCATTTATGAACAAGGCTATCTACCTTGAGCTCGAGTCCGATTGTGAAGTGGGTTATGTGATAAAATTCCTGACGTGATAAGTTGTAACCGCCGATGGAATTCATCGAAAAATTACTGCTGCTAATGGTGAAAGTATCTTGAGTCTGCAAATGATCCGGCAGTGGCGAAAATTCTTTTTTGAAGGACGTGTTTCTGGCCGTGCGCAACGGTTTGGATGAAGATCGGCGCCGATCCCCTGACCAAATTGACCAATTGTCATGTTCACAGATGAATAGGTTATAAACAATGCAGCCTGAAGACCCGAAATTTTCACAGTGTTACCACTAGATCCAAACGGAAATCTTGAGACCTTCCGCAGCTTCATACCTTTTTCAGTTCTTTTATAAGAAAATGGGGAAACTTACTTTGTATAGGAAGGGATCGTTGTCGCTTTTCTCTCTCTTATGGCTTCATCGATTTGTTTGTTTCTGTACTCGTCCTGTATTAGGCTTTGTTTATAGTTTTGTAATACCTTTTGCAAGTTATCCTTATCTGTTATGGAGACAGCTCCATATACAAGGGAGATGATGACCGATTGCTTTTGAGACAAGTGGTGGTGGGAGAAGGCACGTAGGTATCTGTTTGCATGGGTGGGTTGTCTCTAAATTTCATATCCTAATGTGTTATCAGATCTTTTGTGAACTAGTATGTCCAAGAAAGGCAATTATCTGTTTTGTATAATTGATTAATATTCGTGAACAAAACAATAGCAAACATCATTCTTCCAAAAGTTCACTCAAGACCCGAAATTAAATTAAACGATATGGACTGTAAGCTTCATTAAGCAGCAGGCAGAGGGTGAGCAATGAGCATGTTTTTCTGTAGGAGTTCATCATCTTGGATGTTTCAGTTCAATATAAGAATATAGACTAATATCTCAAATAGATAGTATATGTTACGTCTCAATATAATACTGAACCTTCACTTCTCTCCGTTTAGCGTAACGATAACGATATACTCAAAGAAAAAGTGACTTACCGATCTCTGATTGGAAGGGTGATCGTATTATTATCCGCGAAGAACTTTCTTGACGATGGGGCCAAAGCTGGCCACATACAGGACATCGTCCGTTACCCTGCGAACTTGATCCTATAAGAGCAAATGGCAGTGAATCAATTTTAGTCCATTTAAATGATTCAGAGTATTCTTAATAATATTTGTGAATAATAGTAAGCGTTATTTTTTTGAAAGTTCACATAAGACCCCAAATTACATCAAGCGATATGGACTTTATTAAGCAGCAGACAGAGGTCTGGCATGCTTTCCTGTAAGAGTTCAACTTCCTGGATGTCACAGTTTAACATATAACGTGTTTAAGACTAATATCTCTCATAGATAATAGATTTTACAAATCAATATCTGTATGTTTGGCAGGACTATCTCATACTCTAAAAATCTTTTATTACACAATTACTTTTTTCCATATAGCGTAAAGATAGCGATAGCAAGATTCTTAGAGGAAAAGTAACTTACCCAAATATCGTTTTTCGGACGGAGATTTGGACTCGGGCGAAGGGTGAAGCGTGAATGGTGAAAGCGTACCTTCAGTACGAGGTGTGTTGCTCTGCGAATCTGATCCTGTAAGAACAAATTTTAATGGATAACATCACTTTTCACAATTTCACATAAGATCCGAAAATGACATTCAGCGACATGGACTATACGCTTCATTAAACATCAGATAGAGATCTGGCGTGTTTTCCTGTACGAGTTCAATATCTTGGATGTTCAGCTTAACATAAACGCATATTTAAGCATAATATTTCAAATAGATAGTAGAGGTTATGTGTCAATATCTGTATGTTTAGCGGTTCTATCTTATACTGTAAATATCCATGTTTCTCCGTGTAGCGTCATGCTAATAAGATACTTAAAGAAAAAGTAACTAACCCTTCTCTGCCAGGTCCAGTGATCGTCCAAAATGGCTCAAAGAAGGTTCTGGACTCAAGGGCGAGTGCTCAGGCGAATGCTGACCACATGCATTACAGAGCACGTTGCCCTGCAAACTTAATTCTGTAAGAAAAAATAGTAATGAATCAATTTTTCATTCCTAATACACTGACAGGAAGACGTCCCGAGATGCGGTGCACCGATTTGATGGGGGGTTTACAGGTTAAAAGTAGATCCCAATCTATTAGATACCTATTTTTTCCCAATTGGTCGTAGTATCTGGGATGTATAGGTATTTCTTATTTTTTACTCTTGAGGGCGGTGATTCCAATTTTGGGATATTTTCGTATTAGGCATGTGTTCCTTCAATAACGGAAAGACTCCGGACAAGCCACGGTTTCAAAATATGCAAAACCATAATTTGAGATGAATGCATGATGGCAAACAAAAAAGCTTAGGAAGCTTTGGACAGGAGTCTGCAAGATCTGCGAGGGAAGGAAACAACGATGGGAGGAGCACTATTGTTGCTGGCAGGTATTCCCGTCAAAATTTTCCTGTCATTCAAAGCAAGTTGGAGAAAGAACACTTATCAATACGCCGGCAATTACTCAGTAACATTTCCAGAGAACTTCTGCAACTTGGCTAAATCGGTAGATGATGTCATTATCAGCGTCTTCCATGACATTGGCGCTAATTACAAAAATCGTGAGTGGCTTCGAGAAAAAGCGATTTCAATGACAACGTCATTGTTCAAGAACAAGCAGTAAACTACCCTGTGGAGTTTCTCAATTCGCCTAAACCACCAGGAATACCGTCTCATCAATAATTTTTAAAAGTAAGATCACCAATAATGATGCTGAGAAACTTAAGCATAATAAAATTATGCAATGGAACTCAGCTGATCGGCACAAATTTGCACCCAAACATCATTGAAGCAGGAGGACATGTCGAACTCTCCTGTCTTCCCCACGAGTTTTCTCAAGCTTCCTCAAGGGTCGACAACTAAAAAAATCTTTATATCTAAGCGTAAAATAACACAACGTATAACGTTGTTTATGAAAATGCCTTCAGATAAAATTGAGCTAATATCAACAACACAGTAAATTAAAGATTTGATATTCATTTTTAAAAATGAAGATGGCATTTCGTTAGCCTGTTTTTACCACACTAAATCATAAAAATGGTTCAGGTTCATGACATTATCATGTATAATTTGGGCGAAAATATCTTATTACGCAACGGAAAGTTCAGTATCGTTTTAAAGGTATGATAACACTTTATCTTTCAATCAAAAGATGAAAAGGTACATTCATGAACACACACACACACGCGCGCGTACATATATAACACACTAGTCGGAAACTCTTTCGTCATTCTAAATTATTTGCATTCAATTAGCCTGTTTTTACCACACTAAATCACAAGAACGGTTCAGATTCATGACATTATTATGTTTAGTTTAGGCGAAAATATCTTATCACGTCACGAAAAGTTCCGTATTGTTTTATAAGTGTGATAATACTTTATGTTTCGATCAGAAGATAAAAAGGTACATTAATGTTTATGGTAAAGCACATATAATTATCAAGAAGAATAGAGAAATTAAATAGCAACGCAAAATGATGATTTCAAAATTCAATATAGGAAAAATTGCCAAAAAGTTTTTATTTTTTTTTAAACCTCTTGTATCGAATGATGTGAAAAACTGGAAATATTGCTGAAACTACTCAATAACACCGAAAGAGATTGAAACTTTTTTTATTAACTCATGTATCTCTACAGGTATATAGTTTCATCATGACTTTTATCGGCAAGAAACAGGAAACTGCGTCACAAAAAATTTATTAATGATAAAATTCACGACTTTGGTAGAAACTTAGAAAACCTTAACGGGTTCTGAAGATATGAATAATAATGTCCAAGCGAGTCGACGTCGATTTTCAGACATGCTTGGACATTTTTAGTCATATCTCGGGAGCCCGTGAAAATTTTTAAATGTTTTCTCGGTTTATATTGAAGACATTTTTGCACAGAATATTGTCTGTACATTCCAGTTACATCTGCAAATTTTCTAGGTCCGGAAAATATAAAAAATAGCTATTAATTTGTTTTAATAGGAGTATCAAACATGGTATAACTTTCAAAAAATAATTAAGACTGTTACAATCAGAGCTGAAAATTCTACGGTAGTTTCAAATCATAAAACCAGATTCATTGATTTTAATAATACTACATATTGATTGAAAAAATGGTCCCTTATTAGTTGGTCCAAAGATATGTTTTTATAATACTTACTGATAGAATTTGAAATAACGAGCAGGGTGTAGATAAGAGTATTACGGAGCTTCATTGTTGCGAAACGTAAAAAGATGTGATTAACCCACAAGTTTTAAAACACCGTTACTAATTAATATTCTGATATTTCGTGTATATATACTATTTTAATATTTGAGGATTCCCCTTCTTGAGCACAAATCGTGAACAGATTATACCAGAAGTTTCTCACGTACGCTACGGTGCCAGCTCATTTTGACGGGGTTTTTTCGTAGATTACAAATCCAAAGTGCAAAATTTGTTATCACGTCATATTTTTTTTTTGAAGAAAGGATTCAAAAAGTGAGAAAAACTTACATATTGCAAAATGTCTCTAGCTCGTCATCGGTGCTCGCTACATTATATCAAAAAAGGCCGAATACGTTTTTTTTTCTACTTTCTGAACACAGAAAAACATAGATCCTCAGAAGTACAAAGATTCGGTTTTGTTTTGAGTTGCAACAAAAATGAGACACCGGAGAATGAAAATGCAGATATGTTCATGTTACAGTTTCACTCTTGCAATATTCTCATTTTGAGAAAAATATATCTCATTCTGAGACCATAAGAAATGAGCTGGAACAAAAATGATCCCACTATTATTCTGTGAACCCGCTTAAAAAAAAGTGAGACGGGATGGAAAATTTTCGACCTAGGTTTCGTAATCTAGAAGACACGTTATTATTACAATATTCTCAAAGTAAACGCAGATTAATATCTCATGGATTGACGCAACATTTTTTGTGTTTGTTCCATGTGGCTCATCAAATGAAGAAAAATAATTTCATGAAGAACAGTTTCTGATTTGTAATTATCTGTCTTTCTGAGTAAATCAAGTAATGGGAAATATAAAAATAAAAAAATGCATATAGCAAATAATAAAAAAAGTTGTCTCGAAACAAAAGGATAGTTAACTTGCCTTTCTGGTGAAGATGGATTCTTATTGAGACAAATTAAAATTCCATTTACTTCAAGAAACATCCTTCTATCACTAGAGGAAATTTTTCTGAGTGATTGTATGTTAGTTTTAAACAGAAATTTGTTTATCTGAAATTTTCCTTAAAGTTAGAATCTTCATTCAAAACAAGTTTGACAAAAATCGGTTCAGCGGTTTCCCAAAATTTCTCGGACATACATAACAGGTGAATAAAGAACCTTCTTTCTTCATTTGGTTAAAAGAAAGGAGGTTAACGAGATTTGTGATAAGGAAAGCAGAGGAAAATAAAATGATTGAGCAAGAGGCAAAAACTTTTAGGATGGTGCTGTTTGGGAGGTACAACGACAAAATTGATTGAGGAAAGATTTCGCAAGATTTGCGTAGAGCTCGGTTATAGAGGCATTTTGCAAAAGCTTAACGTTATTTTGGCAGAGTTCAAACTTTTTTGCGGGTTTTTTCAATAAAACATTTGAAAGTTTTGTTTTACTTTTGGAAGAATAACCAAAGTTGATTGAAACAAGCAGCTACTTGAAGGGAAATGGAAGGAGTAATGAAGGGTGAAGGGGTTGACTAGTTTGAAGTTGAATACTAAAAAAAAACAGATCTTATATCATCCAGCTTTTCTACTGTACGCGTTTAAGAAATATTTTCCCAGATTTTTCCTAGAGAAGCATCTCTCTCATCCCCTCAATGATTGAAATCTTCCGTGAGATTTCCATCTTGGTAACACAAAATCTTCCTGCTCTCAAGCATCTTGAATTACTCAGTTATTCAGTTATTAGCGTCTTCTTAGAAGATGATAAATATCACGATTAGCAATATAAGAAATGCCTGAATCCAGAAATTTATTATTCACTACAGAAATATTTCATACGTGATGGACCTCTTCAACCCATAACTGTCATCTAGCCAAGTAGTACTCAAATCCTTACTGGATGTCTCAATAGTTAGAGAAGTATGATTGACATGAGAATTCGTCCTACAAACCCCCAGGAAATGAACTGCACTTCAGTAATCAACTTTCCTTGTCGCGGTGATTGTGACTACCTAAATTGTGGACCTGATGATGTGCCCTTGTGGCGGTGATGGTGACTACCTTAATTGTGGACCTGTTGACGTGCCCTTGTGGTGGAGATAGTGACGATCCTTGATTGTGGATCTGGTGATGTGCCCTTCTGGATGAGCAGGTGATGATCTGTTGATTGTTGCGTGTGACGAGGACTGACTCTTCGAGAGTGGAAAGGTGTTGCCTCTGATGTACCAGTCATGTTGGGTATGCTTTCGAGTATTGTAACGTTGCGGAAGAGGTAAGAGAGATCTCTCTTAGGCTTAAGCTCACAACCAATGTGTAAGTAGTTTAATTTGTATTGTACTTGATGTTAGTTAAGGTGTTGTAATGATTTTAAATAAAGGTGCTCTAACTCATAGGCTTGCCCGGACCTTTCCCTCAAATCGTGAGGGTTTTTATGCCTAGGCAAGTTGTTGTTGAATAGTATATTACCGCATAGATTGCTGCATTTTAATTTCTAAGAACCCGAATACTTATTCCTCACGAATTCCTCCTATAAAATATTTGTAAAGTGTATCTGATACAAGCAATAAGGAAGATCATTTACGGGTCTGAAAGGAACAACTGGTCTAGGCTCAGAGCAATTTTGGTTTGACATTGAAGTTAACTAATTCTAATGGATGAAGACAAGAATGCTATTTGCCCTGCAGTTAAAGGAAGAACCTGCTTCTTTCTGGCATCCTAAAATTTAATTTTCAATTTCACTATGTCTTAATTCTTGAGCAGACAAAAACCAGTCTTCAGATCATCGATTGAAGTTTTCTAGAACGTTCCATTGATGTTATACATATAATCGTATGCTAAGAAATGCTAAGAAATACAATAGGGCTGTAATTCAATTAACAGGTGTCACTAAGATGACTCGATGATACCTCCGAAGAACTAAAATAATGTCTCCCGACCATCTATATTGAACTTATCCTTTGTTTCTTGAGAAGCACTCGTAACTCTAGAGAATTCAAATTGAAGACTATACTCACTTTACTTACTGACTATACAAGAAGAATTATTATAAACATCGACGATAAGCCCTTCGAGCCTTTTATTTTGTAACTCAGACAGACAGTTGATCTATCTACTGAAAATCTTGACCCCATCGGAACAATCTTGAGCTTTCCAATTCCTTAATTACCACAAATGTAGGAACCAGATGCTTTAATTACGACCTCTTCTTCCGAATCCAATCCCCTCCCAACTGAAGGTTTACACATGCAAAAAAGAAACAGCTGTCCATAGCTGAATTTGAGGTAACATGTACCTGGAACAATCATCTTAACGTGGTAAATCTTCACCTAAAACAAATTTGTATGTTTCCCTTTTCTGTGTCTCATAAACAGGGCTTCTTTCTCTGCTAATTAAATTATGATTTCTCTTGGTGTAACTTCTGTCTTTACTAACCTTCCTGTAGTATTTGTTCTTAATAGTTTTAAACAAAGATGGCCTTATATTAAGAAATTTACTAACTTACCTTTAGATACATTCGAAGAAGGGACTTCATTCCTGATGGACAATACCTATTTCCGATTTAATAATATTTATTATAGACAAACTCTTGGAACTCCCATGGGTTCTCCTATTTAAAATAATTTAGCTGACATGGTAATGCAAGATTTAGAATCTGAGATTTTTAATAAACTAGACTTTCAAATCCTCTCCTATTTTTGTTATGTAGATGATACATCTTTAATTATTCCTGAAGACAAAATTGAAATTACTACAAAAACTTTTAACTCAATTAATAAAATATTACAATTCACATATGGAATATGAAACAACAATACTATAACTTTCCTAATATTAGCATTATTAGAAATGATAAAGGTACCATCACTACTAATTAGTTTCGCAAATCAACATATTCTGGTAGTTTGCTTAATGTTTTATCAAAACATCCAGTCCAACGAAAGATAGCTATTATGAAGAACTTAGTTGATTCAGCTATTTTACTTTCTGACAATACTTACTCGATAATAGTGTTTTTTTTGTAATCATTTCAAAAGTGTGTTACCCTACCACTGGGCCATGTATATTCTGAATTTGGGCCAGACGAATATTTCCTGGCCCGAATCTCTGCCGGAACCGGCCATTGAGAGGATCCTCATTCGATATCGGGAAAGTCACATTGGCATCATTGCCATCTATGCGTATTTTAACTCTGCCAAGTTCACCATGAAGATCTTCTCTAGGAGCCATGAACGGAAACAACCTTGCAGCTATCACTAATCCTATGATGTAGTTATGATCCTCTTCCCTATCTATTCCTACCTCGTAAATGTCTGTTGGTATGTCGACGATAAAATTTGGTCTTGTAAAACTTTCAGCATGATAAACTCTAAGAGAAATAGGCATAGGATGAACTGCTTCATCAGCATGTGGGCTAGCTAATTCTGGAAAGAGAAAGTATACGTGGGAAATTAATTATTGGATTTAGTATATTCCATGCCATCTGTCCAAACTGGTGGTCTTTCGGGTGCTTCAAGAAACATCGATTTTTACACGGCTCACCTTGATATGTTTTTTCTTAATCCTTAATCCTTAAGGTACGAAAACAAATTTTTCAGTTGAATAACATGTTTTTTCATTCATTTTTACAGTTTATTTCGGTCTATATTATGTTTATAAGTGGAATTCATACGGATGAGGGAGAAGTCATGGAAAGGAAGCGAGGAGAAGTAAGAGAAGGAAGGGAGTGTAATTAGAAGAATTAGAGGATGGAGAAATAAGGAAAGTGATGAAATTGGAAATGTGGGATGTGAAGAGTTGGGAAGTGGGAGGAGTGAGTGTAACTGACGCATGTGAGGGGTTGAGAAGCAGAGAAAGGAGGAGTATGGAAAGCGAGGAAGTAGAAAGTGGGAGAAGTGAGGGATGTGAAGAAGGTGAGGGTTTGGGATGCAGAGGAGGGAGAAGTAAGAGAAGTGAAGGGGTGATTAAGTAAGGTGCTGGGATGTGTGTTCAATGAAAGTAGGGAAATTGAGGAGAGGGAAAGTAGATGCTTGAGAAGTAAGGTACTGGAGGGAAGGAGGAGTATGGGAATGAAATCAGGTGAAGTAGCGTAAGGAGAGTGAGGGAAGTAATGGGATTGGAAGTGTGGGATGTGAGGGATTGGCAAGTAGGAGAAGCAAGTGTAAGTAAAGGATTAGAGGGGAAGGAAAGTAGAGAAAGGAGAAGTGAAGAAAAGTTAGTAAGTAAAGTGAGGAAGTAGAAAGTTAGAGGAGTGAGGGAAGTTAAGAATGTTAAGGTTGAGATGTAGAGGACAAGGTAGGAAAAGAAGTGAAGAGGGTGAGAAAGTGAAGCGGTGGGATGCGTGGGCAATGAAAGTAGGGGAATTGAGGAGAGGACAAGTAGACAAGGGATAGTTAAGGAGAGGAAAATGAAGGAGGAGAAGTATGAGAGTGGAATTCGGGGAAGTAGAGGATGGAGAAGTGAGGAAAGTGAGTGGATTGGAAGTGTGGGATGTGAGCGGTTGTTATAGATATTAATATATTTACCAATAGAATTAGTGAAAATCACTAACATGTAGCAAATAATACCAATCACGGTCCTCATTTCCTTGAAGCTTATGGAGAACTTCAATAGAAGTGCATACGGTTTATATTTTTTGAAATGTCTCAGTGTATGTATAATAGCCTCATTTAAATTTATTTGTACCTCATTAGTCTTTTTTGGACATACTAAATGATACAAATTCTTCAGATTTATGAAATTTTCATGAGAAATTTAGAATGATAAAGTGTCGTATTACGTAATGAGAATTTCAGTATTTACGTAAAATATGATAACACCTTATGTTTTCGGAAGAAGGAAAAAAGTATATTTATGCGTATAGTATACCACTTATTATCGAGAAGAGTAGGGAGATTGAAAAGGAATTCATAACGATGTATTCGAAATTCAATATTATATAGAACTAAGTATTTTGGCTAATACAGAAGCGTTGATTATTACAAAATATATTTTTTATGAGTCTGTTTATAAAAAAAATCATTTATCATAGCAGATGAGGCTCTTGCAACAGTTAAAGTCAAAATTATAATTCTAACATTGAATTATTCTGGTATTCTTAAACAAACGTGTGTTCTTCTCTTCTACCTTGCTATCAATCAAAACACATGGTTATAATCCTCAAAACGTAACCTTTAGTTTTCCAACAATACAACGTTTCGACCCTCCTGTGGATTTTTTTTTCAGGCTTATACCTGATGTCATCCTGGAGGAGATCTATATAGAAGTGCTGAAACATTATATTTTTGGATTTGGGTTCCAAAAATGTCAGCTTGACTTAGTTATTATGAGCATAAGTATCAACTGGTCGTAAGACAGAAGTGAAAAACATGTTTCTTCAAGAATTTGTGTCTAATGATCAGGTTTGGTACTTTGTTCATTCGATATTGGACAAATCACATCGGCATGGTTTCCATCTGTGCGTTATTTAACTTCACCAAGTTCATTGTGATGTTCTGCTCCAGGAGCCGTGAATGGAGACAGTGTTCCTCCTAGTAATAATCCAGTGATGTACTTCTGATGCTCATCCTTCTCAATTCCTCCCTTGTAAAAAGCTGCCGGTAAATTCTGACTCATACCTGGTCTCACTAAGCTTTTGGAATGATGAACGTTAGGTCGAACAGGCATGATATGAATTGCGTATCCACTATGTGGCCAAGCTAGTTCTACAAACAAAAAGTCAATTTGGGTTGAATAAAATAAATGCATATAATGTAATTTCATTCTCATTTCTATCTCGATATCACTTTCGAAGTTCAGAAGAAAGGAATATAATCAGAAACATTTCAAATTTGACAGAGAGAACCATGCATAATACACAAAATGCAATATTTTATGTTTATAACTACCTGACGATTTTTGTAGGAATACTAACTTTATACAGTATTCGATTCCTCTGGAATCGAACCGAAGAGCCTGTGACAAAGCCACTGAACGCATCTTTGGATTGCGGATAGAGAGTCCCTGTACCAAAGGTTTCCGCTGAATATGGGTACAATAATTATTAAGCAGTCGCGGACAATTGTCCAGGGATGTTTTCGGAGGAGTAAGCCCTACGCGGAGGCGTAACAGTCGTGCCGGAAGCTGAATGGCACCTGGGTGAGATGTTTTGAACGGTGTCTCTGGGATACCGGCAACCTCTCTGAATATGCAGCCTCATCCTTGCAAGCGGGGCTCTATAAGGATGAACCAACTCCTTTCTCTAACTACTCGTGAGAACAACAATGATAACACCAAACATAGTTATGATAAGTGCGGTTCAAAACAATCAAACGCGCATGGCTCCTGACAATGGGTCGGACAACAATGCCGACTACCCTAGAGTTGGGCTAGCCAATCATCACGGAGTCAATGCTATGGATCGGCAGAATTTTAGATCTTTTGGGTGAACGGATTGACTCAATGACGACCGGTTAGAGTACTATGATACCAGTATGGTCTCTAGACGAGAAGGTTACATGACACGACAGCACGCTCTTTCATGCCTTGTGAGATGTTTATTTTGCTAGTTGGTGCCATCAGATAGATATTCCCTATTTCCTTCTTCTGGATTAACTGCCTCCAAGTCATTCATGATGACACCATTCGGAAATGGAGGGTAAAAAGGGAACCAGGATGCTATCTATCTGGCGGACGAAACTAAGATGATGGAAAAGCGGAGGTAAGAAAGATGTTTTCTATCTAGGGAAAGGAAGATAGGAGTGGTTTATGGAAAAGCTGGCGGCTAGGCAGATTGCTGAAAGCGGGCCTCGTTGGAGAGAAAGTTACGGAACCCTGATGCTCTAACGTTTGTAGAGTTGATTGCCTTTAGGCGACGACGCTGTTGCTCCTAGAGTTGGTTTTCGGTTTCTCTCTGTCTGAAGTTTAATGCCATCCAACCATTAGGCAAAAGGACACTGTGATGAAGCCCCTCAAGAGAGAATGAGAGAGGGGGAGATGAAGAGAGGGAGAGGGAGGGAGAGAGAGATTAAAACTTTATTTGTCCTGGGCTGAACCCTCATGGACGCAGCAGTAAAAAATGCATATGCACATTCACAGAATTTCACACTTTATTTCACTTCAATTAGAAACATACTTAATACATTGCTAAGAATACATGACTGATCTTGAATGTCTTTCAAATATTTGCAAATTTTGGCTTTTGAAGCTGTTTGGTTTTGCTCGTCTCCAATAGAGGGCGCCACTTGAGGGCCGTCGAGGTCCCTCTCGTCGACTGTTGCGCGTCTACTCCCCCCAGTTACTCTTCCTGCTTCGCGCGGAACGGACGCGTGGCTACGCGGTAGGCAGCAGCCGTGCAATTGTGGTGTAGTCTGGTTCTACCAAATAAACCAAGATCTCAACAACATTTGGCGCCTATTGCTTCTTGAGCTGTCGTCACCCTCCTCCTTCCAGAATAACTAAATACAAGCAGTAAAATCTCTCCGCATCAACTATGTCTTCAGGTAGACTGATCCACAAGCTGATTCTGCTCCATGACGACGCCAGGCCTCAAGTGGCGGAACCAGTAGAAAAATATCGGAAAGGAATGAAATGGAAAATCTTTTCCCACCCAACATGTCCGGCAGATATCGCTCCTTCATATTTCCATTTTTTTCCGGTCAATGCAGTCAGCCCTTTCGGGAGAGCGATTCTCATCCCATGAAAGTATCAAAAAATGGCTTGATGAGCAGTTCAAGTGAAAAGAACCAGAGTTTTTCCTTCAAGGAAACCATTCCATATCCGAAAGATGGGAGAAAGTTGGCGCTTCCGATTAGCGCATGATAAAGGTACATTCCTGTACACAGTATGCTATTTGCTATTATTAGGAGGACTATAGCAATTGAAAAGGTCTGGGAAATGAATCACAAATTGCGTATAAAATCACTTGTTTATTGGAAGGATAGTATTTAATTCTACTAGAGGACGTATATATTCTACACGATGGCCTGAAGAGTAAAGAATACAAACACAGATAATAAAAACAAGATGTAACCCTGAAGAAGATTCACTGAAGTGTCGAATCATTGTAACAAATTCATGTTCCTTTAAGAATTTATATTTGTACAATCAGGAAATGGTACTTCTTAGTTATTCAATTCGACTTTTCCAGAAGTGATTTTTCTTGATTTCAATCTTGTATTTGTCGTATCTGGGCAAAACGAATATTTTTTGGCCCGAATTTCTCGAGGAATCGATTATTCAGAGGATCCTCCTTCAATATGGGGAAAGTCACGTCGGCATGATCGCCATCTATGCGTATTTTCACTTTACCAAGTTTATTATGAAGATCTATTCTAGGAGCCATGAATGGAAACAATGTATTACCCAGAAGTAATCCAATGATGTATTCACGATTCCCTTCCTTTTGTATTCCTACCTTGTAAATGTCTGCTGGTAAATTGTGAATTATATTTATCAATGTTTCGATATGATGAACGTTGAGTTGAATGGGCATGGGATGAACTGCGTCCTCTTTATGTGGCGAAGCTAATGCTGGAAACAAAGATTAGCAAGATGGTAAATCAATATTTTTTGGCAATAATCAAATTATGAGGAGGATTTTCTATATTGATTTCTCCAAGAAAAATTTGGCTGGAAGGGGAAGTGAGGAAAAACGGGGTAGGGAAAGTCAGGGAAACGAGGGTAGGACAAATAGGGAAAGTTGGGGAATATTAGGAGAGTAAAAATAGGGAAAGTTAGGGAAAGTTAGAGGAGGTACAGTAGAGAGAATGAAGAGAGGACAAGTAGGGCGAGTGGAGAAAAATAAAGGAAAAAGTAAAGGAAAAAGTAGAGGAAAAAGTAGAGGAAATTTTTTTCCGGAAAGAAATCAAAAGTAGAGTTTTATTGCATACTAAGTTCTAACGAAAAGATGCATAGAACACTGACGAAGCAGTTTCACAAATTATGAAACCTCGCAAATCAAAAAATGTGAAAATAATAAAAAGATTACGATTTCAAAGAGGAAGTATCTCAACTGCAAATAAAAATACACTTTTTAATATAGATTTTATGATATTCACCAAAAGGATTAGTAAAAAGCACCAGGATGGAGCATATAATACCAATCATAATTCTAAGTTTCATGAAATGAGGAAACTCGATTATGGTCTGTTTTTTCCACACTAATTCACAAAAATGCTCAAGATTCATGACATCATGTGTAATTCTAAGTGTAGAAAACGTTTTATAACGTAATGACAACAACAATGATTCACGAAGAGAAGTTTTTGTTTGATCAGTCCAATAAATTAAAATAGCCTACTTTTCAAAGGGTCCTGATCTTGCACGGTTGTATATTGTATATGTGCCAAATTTTATCAGAATGATTTACAGCTGTCTGGAATCAATTCGAACAAATCATCCAATTTCAGTAAAAGAGACAATGAAACATTTATTAATACTCATTTATTTTTTGAAGTTATATAGCCTAATTGTATACTTACTTCTAACGGAATAATTACGCAGGTAGAGTCAATGAAAACATTCCATCTATCGATCAAAAGATAAGGGTACATTTATGTAGACAGTACGTATTTTATTATTAGGAAGAATATAGCAATCAAAGAGGTTTCAAGAATCACGACTCACTAATCCAATATGACATCGCTCATTTATTTACAAAAATAATGTAAAATTCCACTCAAGGGAGAAACATATTAATTTTCTAACGAAATCAAATTAAAGAAGGCAGTAAGCTTCACTGAAATTGTCCCAATGTTTCAAATTCAGAAGCTTAAGAATTGGCAACACAATTTCAATAGGAAATGTCTTTTCCACATACACGGAAGAAAAATTCGACTATTCAAAAAAATGTCTAGCCCAGGAAGAAATTTCAATCATATGGTCAGGTCTATTCCTAGACTCTAACCTGAATCCTTTTTTTTCAAGTCTTCGCTGTCGGAGGTGGCTGGATTAATAAACGTCCAAATAATTCCAACTAACTTTTTAGGAGAATATACAATTTTATCCACTTCCCAATTCTTCCGGACATTTTTTAAAAATTTGTTGCTCTTACAAAAAAAAATTGTGATCGATATACGAGAAATGTCGCCGAACAGAGCGAAGGACAGAAAATCAACTTCGATAATTGAAAACTCTGTGTGATTATTGTTTACCAAGAAAGAGCTACTTTCTCAAGTCTGTGTAGTTAACACTCTACTATAAAATTGGTTGAAAAAAGATATGCGGAGCCTACTGGAATATCCTTAATTTCTTCTTCGGTCAATGGGGCAGTCGTGCCGCTTCTTATGCTTATTTTTGTCCGTCGTTGACAGCCGTTGTGCCATTTATAGATTCCAGCAAGAATATCATCAGGATTCCATATTGCAAAGACGTCACCATCGATTGATGATAACACAATTTGTTCTTCTGTTGGTGTGGGCGCAAAGACATGCCGTCTTATGAGGGTTCGAAGTAATTTATTTGCCGGAATTGTGTACCTTTGTAGCTGGTATTGCCGGTGCGGATATTTCCTTGAAGTGAGCCGAATAGATTGATGTTGGCCTAAATTATATTCACATCCGTCAGAAGCAGTAAGCCTGATAGGTGGAGATTTGTACCCGGCACGAGGAGACCTGGACCTGGTACGAAGAGGAGGCTCGGGAAGAGAATGTTGTACGTCAGAAGAACTAGAAGATGGTCTGCCACGAGGAAGGCCCGGAATAGGCTCGCCGTTAGGTAAACAGTCAAACTGTGAACTTACCTCTGCAAGAAGAAACAGACGATTATATTTTGGAAGAAGAATAAACTGTGCAAGAGTAGGTCATTTTAGTTTATTGGAAAATGCAAAAACATTTGTTCTTCGAACTTCGATTAGTGCTGCACTGGACACCCAATTCCGCGGCATGGAAAGGATCCTTAAGGGTGCCTTAAATGATAATGACAAGAATAACAAAGAAAAATCTGCCTACTGTGCAATCACATTTTCATCGCGCACTGCTCGCATATAGAAAAGGTTACTGGTAAATATTTATGAAGTATCGAAATCTCTGCTCCTGAAGAGATTTCAAAAATTTGTTTTGATTTTAGACTAAAAAGAAAATTAATTGACCTAAGGTTTGCGATGGACCCAATACGAAAACCGGGCAAAATTTTTGTACAGTTTGAGGAACAGTGAAAGCTTGGCACCTTCAAGAGCACCTATAATCATGACGACTAGCTCAATAGAATATTTGGGGTATAATCGTCGCAACTCCTTTAATAAGTCTTTGTACCTCTCCTCTTTTCATTCTTCTTGACTGTGATGTTCTTATCGGCTGGTTCCGGGAATCTGATAACGAACATAATTCGTTTCTCAAAGTCATGGAGAACTATGTCAGGCCTCGAGTGACAAAAAAAAACATTTTTCGAGAATATATAGTTTCAGTAAAACTGACAGAGATGTTCATAAAGCAATATGAGTGCCTCATTAAGACTTGAGATTTTAGAGCGGACGCTGCGTGTATATAATCCCTTTTCAGGAGGTCCTCAGCATGATTTCGCAGCTGATGTTGCGAAAATTGCTAGAGCACTAAGTGCTTCTTTTTATCTTAAAAATAATATATTCTTGAAAATCTCTTAAAACCAGGTAAAAAGGCAATCAATTTCTGTCAAGCGTTTGCTTGACATCTTAACCACACCAGACTTGTGTCAAATTGTATTTTCCCGATTTTTCAAAGACTTTATCTAACTCTATCTTTCTAACTTTTCCATCAACATTTCCCCATTGAAGCTCTAATAAATCCTGTGTCTCAATATCTCTTAAGTATCTATCGAACTTCTTTTTTGGTAAGTAGCACTGGATGAAATCTTCTAAGATTCTAGAACATAGGATTTGATGCAAGATTGGTGCTGTTAAGATTTGATAGAGTATCATAAGATGTTATTGATAGAAAATACAAGATTTCTATACGAATAGAATTTGTCGAAAATTTCCTGCAGTTTTCAAATAGGATTCAAAACAAGGTTTGTGCCGATACGATTGTATAGAGTTTCAATTATAAACTGATGATAGGAAAGTAAACGATGAGGAAGGTAATACAATTTAATTGAAATGGGCGATATTCTGAAGCATAGGATTTCATAATTTTTTGAACTGGTAAGATTTGCTTGATTGAATTAGGTAGGATTTTTATCCAATATGCTCATAGAACTTCTTACGCAAAATTTAGATACGATATAGTATTATATTTACCAATGGAATTGAGGATGATCGTCAAGGTGAAGAGAAAAGTATAAACGATGCCCATTTTTTGCAATTATGTGAAAAACTGATTTACGCGTTAATGCAGAATTAAATCAAGTACATATAATTATTATAGTAGTGTTTCGTTAAAGTATATCAGTAATGTATCTCAATCCTTATCTCACGGATTATAGACCTTGACCTGGTCTATCTGAGATATTTATATTTCGCGAATCAGTTTAAGATAAGAAATTTTGGTTGCTAATGAGGAACATCGTCGCAAAATATTTAAAACGTCATATTAAATTAGTTCATAACATCCGCGTCTCATCAGGCCTTAGTCCGTGGATGATGATAAAAACCTGGTTTTGCCCCAGAATAAGTTGAAGAAATTATAATAAATAATAAATCAAAATTCTCTGACGAACAACACTGAGTTTGTTCAGATGAATTTGTAGAATATAGGCCGCACATCGGCACAACTGGTAAAAATTAAATTTTGGACCTGAAAAGTAAACCAGCACTAGAAATAATGAATAAATAAAATAATGAATCCGTTGAATATTGTAGGCTACAGTTCAAGTGGACTGCTGAAAGTCGAATTCTTAATTTAAAGAGTCAAACATGTCTAGCAATAATTAATAAACAAACATAAAAAAGTAGGACTAAAGCTTCATGTAGTCAACTGAACCTAAGATTTTAAGAGGAAGTGGCTGAATGTCGTAGGCTTCAGGTCAAGTGAAATGCTAAACATTCAATTTTATGAAAATGAGTAGGTTGAAAATGAACATCGTATGCTACAACCAACATTTCCAGACATTTTTCAGACTTTAAGAGCAGCTGAAATTTGACCTTCAAAATTTAGGCATGACCTAGAAAATATCGTTAAACAGAGCGGGAGATTTTTCGTTTACTAAGATAGAGCTACTTTTTCTTTATTGTCAGGAAATTTGTTCCTATAATGAATTCTTTCCGAAAGTAACTTATTTATCCCTGTACTTTACACACTCTACTGTGAAACTCATTGAGAAAGGGTGTGCGGGGCCTACTGGAATTTCCTTAATTTCTTCTGCGGTTAATGGGGTAGTCGTGCCGCTTCTTATGTTTATTTTTGTCCGTCGTTGACAGCCGTTGTGCCATTTATAGATTCCAGCAAGAATGTCATTAGGATTCCATATTGCAAAGACGTCACCATCGACTGATGATAATACAGTTTGTTCATCTGTTGGTGTGGGCCTAAAGACATGCCGTCTTAAGAGTAATCGAAGTGATTCATTCGTCGGAATTGTGTATCTTCGTAGCTGGTATTGTCGGTGCGGATATTGCAAGCAAGTGAGCCAAATGAATTGATGTTGGCCCAAATCATATTCACATCCGTCAGAAGAAGTAAGCTTAGTAGGTGAAGATGTGTACTTAGCACGAGGAGATCTGGATCTGGCACGAAGAGGAGACTTAGCAGGAGAACTTTGTATTCCAGAAGAAGAAGAAGAAGAAGAAAAAGAAGAATAAAAAGAGAATTCTCTGCCACGAGGAACGCCAGGTATAGGTGCGCCATTAGGTAAGCATTCGAACTATGAACTGAATTCTGCAAGAAGAAACAGAGGGTTGTATTTTTATAAGTAGAGTAAACTGTGCAAGAGTAGGTCATTTTATTTGATTAGAATATGCAGAGACATTTGTTCTCCAAATTTCTGAATAAATTATATAATTAAAAAATTAATTGTTTATGTATACAGTATTTTCTCATCTGGCCCTAGCTTGATCTCCATTAAAATGAACCTCTGTTTATTTTACAAGATTAATATCACATTGTCATCTTCAATTCATTATTAATTCTTTATGAAAAAAGTATTTTATAGTTCTTCTGTTGAGAAGCTCAGGGTCTTTGGAAATGCCAGAAATTCTTCCATGGGGATGAACATTTAAGCTTGCCAAGAGACAGATGATAGCTGTGAAGATCTTCTACAGCTTGGTCAGACAAGCTACTGGGCTATATTTCCTAGAGTGAGACAAGTTGCCCTCCTTTAGAAGAAGCACTGTGCGTCCTTTCACCAGCTTTTTTCGGAATGTGCTCTTTAAACTTTAGATATGAGGTAAAAATTAGGTTCAGATGCTGGTGAGTTGAAGGAAACTTCTTCCATCAAGAGCTCTTGATACCATCTGTTCCTGCAGCGGAAAGCCTCTTGAAACTTATTTTACGTCTTTGGTAGTAATGAGTGGTCATTACTCCCGTAGGTGTTATGATGTCACTGCACAGGTCATTGAAGCTATTTATTATCTTTGCGTCTTCATGCAGTGGCTGCTGGACTTTGTAGACTCCTCTCTAAAATGCCTCAACCTCCTTTGGCTGGGGTCATAAGCTTCCTACCAGTTGTTCTTAAGCCACTGAGATATTATCTGTGGGACGCCCACTGTCTGTCTAAGCTATCTTTGTGCGTATTCAATGCATGCGTCTTTTGGTCTTATGATCAGACCTTTATTTTGTTTTACGGTCTGCACCTGCTAAAGTTGTCTCTCATTCATCCGCATCGCAGTTGATGGTCCAGAGGTCAGAATCTTCCAAAAAATCTCCACAAAGCGCGTCATCTACTTGAGTTAGATCTTCGTGTTTGAAAGAAGCCCGGATGTTAATGTATCTGCTGGTCCTCAAGCATCGCTCTTTCTCTACTGGATGCCTGCGCGCGTTTGGTCTAGAGCTTCAAGTGTTTCCTGCACCACAGAACATGCTGATGAGCCACATTACATCGTGGTTAATAGGTCACGCTGGTACCGCAGCACTCTAGTAGGTCATCCCTCAGTCGATCAGTTCACTCGAAACTATTTAGACGTTGCCAGTTCATCTTATTGTCTCCCTCATGATAAGCTTCTCCAGCTTCAGGGCAGTTGGCATTGTTTTCCGACCTTTTTTCGGGAGCCATGCGCGTTCGATTGTTTCCAACCGCAGTCACAACTAGATTTGGTGTTATAATTGTTGTTCTTCCGAGCTGTGGGTATCTTGCAGTCATCGTTATGGTTGCTACTCCTTAGGGTGAGGGTTTTCCTTCTTGACCATCCCTGCAGTATTTTCCGCGACTGCTTATTCAGTTTGTCGTTATATTCCGCAGTAATTTTCGGTACAGTGTCCCACAGAGGCTCACTTGATTGGACAAATCTTTCAAAAGTTAGCATGGCTAAAAGATTCAGGTAACCACACAGGAATATAGACATACAGAATACAGACCTGCAGAATACAGACATGCAGATATACAGACAGAAAGACACGGACAAAATTTCATGAGTTTTGGACTTTGCAATTGCCGAAACGTAAAGATTCGTAAAAAACTAGAGATCGGAAATTTGGACGAATACGTTACACTCTCATAATTCAGAATATAAAAACGTCCTTAAGATTATGGATATACTATAGTATTATATTCACCAATGGAATTAAGGATGCACGTCAAGGTAAAGAGAAGGGTACAAACGATGTCCATTTTTAGCAATTTTGGAAAAAACTGGTTCATGCGTCAAAGAAAAATTATGTGAAGTGTATTCAATTCTTATCGCTTTAATCTCATCACTTTATACTAATCGCTTCGTTTTTTATTCATACTGCTAAAATGATAAGATTAGGATAGTTATCTAAATGCTTATTTTCTCGAGAATAAAACTCTTCACAACTTTATCTCATCCCATCATGAAAATTTTTTTAAAGTGCCTAAAATCATGAACACTTCATTTAAAAAAAAAATATATATATAGAACAAATAATAATATGAGACATTAATGACGTATGTAATCCTACAAATACGCAAATCTAACTTGGAGATAGCTTCCAAATATCCAAATTGTTAAATATGTGCAAATTACCAAACAAACTCACTGCCGGTACTGACCTAATTTTTGGGATTCTAATAAAAAACGTGCTGTCTGGCTTACGACATGATGGCCAGTGTTGAATCCAATATCAAAAAAATGCAGAGGCAGGTCAGGATCTCGCTAGACTGCATATGGCGAATACTATTTGCAGAGCTATGAATTCTGGCTACGCAGTAAAATCGAAATTCGTACAGCCCTTCGATGAAATCAAACAGGCCGGAGAATTAGCGAAAGGGAAACCTCAAATTATTTTTCTCGAAGCTGACAAAGGTCACACGACCATCGCGATGAAACGGGAAAGATAAGAAGAAAAGGACACAACGAAAAAAGTTGCAAGGGAAGTCACCAAGTTGGTTAAAAAATGGGAATCAATAGAATACGTGAATAAACCCACGGCTAAAAATCTGAAGGTATATCATGCCAACCCTTCTAGAATTTCTGGTCTTCCAAAAATCTATGAGACAGGTACCCTCCTCAGGCTGATAATATCATACGTAGGTAGCGCGACTTATGACTTGGCAACCTTTTTGAAAAATATTATTGCTAATAATATCGAAGCTTCTAAATCGGGAGTGCTCAACAGCCTCGATCAGAAAACGCCATTCAAGAATGGTCATGTCATTATTGAACAGAATATTTCGAACACTTTTGAATGCGAGAACACTCATTCGCAAATAATTGGAAAATGGCACGTACTAACTTCCCATTAAAATTATTTTACCTAGATCTTTGTGATGTGCTAAATATTGTGAAAAATATTGTAGTTAAATTTGTCAACCCATTTTTTTGTACATTCCAATATATTCAAATGTTCTGCTCTCAAGAGTGTCCTACGCTTCTATAGTTCACCGCAAATACTTTTTTTGCATAATGAATATTATCAGTTAAGTGCAAAGCTCACGGATAAAGAATTTAAAAAATTATTAAACTCACGGCTTTGGTAGAGATTAGCAATTTTATTAATGGACGTTAGTAACGTTTATAATCGGGTATTTTTCGGTTGTTTTGTACACGAAAATCTAAAAAGACGTATGAGGAAATAATTGCTAACCTTCAGAGTTCTTACAAATAATTCATAATTTATTTTTGAGATTTTAGTTTGCATTTATGATTACATGACAAGGAATGTTTGAATTGTGAAACTATAATTTTGATTCAACTTGAATTATATTTTCTATTGATTGAAAAAATTGTGCCTTATTTTACAAATTTAGAACAATGTAATTCTGAGTTAATCAGCTGTCAGAGGCGGCTTAGTTAATGGTGCTTTCTCTTATAGCGCTATTCTCAAGTTTTCCTCGACTTTTCATAACCTTTTCCAGACATTAGGAGCAGTAAAAAGTTAACCTTCAAAATATAGAATCGGCCAACAGTGATTTTTTTATAGATTTATTGCTCTCAAAACAAAACAACATTTTTCATCGAGATACGAGAAATATCATTGAACAGAGCTAAAGATATCGAATCAACTTGGCTTGTTGCAAACTTTGTGTGATTTTTTTTACTAAGATAGAGCTACTTTTTCTCAAGTTTCAGTAATTTTTGACCTAACAATAGTTCTTTTTTTCAAGTAACTTATTCATCCGTGCATTTCTCAATCTACTGTGAAATGCTTCAAGAATTTAAATGAGGGGCCTACTAGAATATCGTTCATTTCATCTTTGGTTAATGGGCTTGTAGTGCCGCTCTTCATGTTTATTTTTGTCCGTCGTTGATAGCCATTGTGCCATTTATATATTCCAGTGAGAACATTAGTAGGATTCCATATTGCAAGGACGTTATCATCGATTGATGATAATACAATTTGTTCTTCCGTAGGTATGGGCCCGAAGACATGACGTCCTATGAGTAACCGAATTCCATCACCAACCGGAAAAGTGTATCTACGAAGCAAATATTTCCGATGCGGATGTTTAGATGAAGTCACCCAAATACACTGAAGTTCGTTAAGCTCATATTCACGTCCTTCAGGAAAAGCAACCGAGGTAGATGGAGCTGTATGCCTGGCAGAAGGAGACCTAGACCTGGTACGAATAGGAGACTTGGCAGGAGAATGTTGTCTGTCAGAAGAAGAAGATGCTCCGCCACGAGGAACGCCAGGAATAGGTGCGCCGTTGGGTAAACATTCAAATTCTGTACTTAAATCTGCAAAAAGAAACAGATGATTATATTTTTTTCAAGTAGGTGAAACGACGAGGAAAAGTTTATAAATTTTTCGAAGTATGCTACATTCTGAAGCATAGAATATGATCAATTTTTGGACTGGATAAGATT
This sequence comes from Andricus quercusramuli, assembly GCA_932178445.1. Taxonomy (NCBI): domain Eukaryota; kingdom Metazoa; phylum Arthropoda; class Insecta; order Hymenoptera; family Cynipidae; genus Andricus; species Andricus quercusramuli. The sequence goes on from CAKNXH010083510.1 coordinate 29,744, forward strand.
TCATAGATTTTGAATGACAAACTGTTGACAGAAAAGTATACGATTCAAGAGCTGGAACTTTCTAGAAATATCCTAGAGTACCAAACACGGAATTTGAAACAAGTTTTGTATTGATAAGATTTGATGATATATATACTATAGTATTATATTTACCAATGGAATTAAGGATGACCGTCAAGGTAAAGAGAAAAGGATAAACGATGCCCATTTCTTGCACTTATGTGAAAAACTGATTTATGCATTAATGAAGAATCAAGTTGATTGTAACTAATTAATATTCTGGAGTTTTATTAGAGTATATGAATGTAATATCTCAATCCATATCTCATGGAGTATAGGCGTCGAGATTGTCCTTTTGAGATATTTATATCTATATTTCATAAATCAGTCCAAGATAAGAAATTTAAGTACCTCAACCGAAGATAATATGTATGAAATGAAGTAATTCCTTAAAATAGCGCGTCGATGAAGATCTGAATCATAAAGATAAAGACCGAACATTTGATTCTTATCGCTCTATTCTTATCGCTTTTTTCTTATCGCTTTAATTTTGTATTCTTACTGCGCAAATGATAAGAGCGACATATGTAATAGGCTATAAAACCCTCTTTTATAGCCGTATGTCACCTACTTTGACTATTTTTTATTTACTCTCGAAATATAGTTAACAAGTGATTTTTATGACAATCAATACATTTTATTGCTTTTGCAACTATATTTTTATTTTCACTATTCAAATTGTGGTGAAATTTTCGATAGACTATTCAGTACAGCAGGATCATATTATATTCAAAAAGAAGTTGAATGAATAAAACAGTTTTCGAAAAATTATTGCTGTTGGAAATAAACAAAGAATACACAGGGTTGCCACAGCCTCATTCTCTTAAAAGTGTGTTTTAGTTATATACACAGTATATTCTGTGAGTTTTATGCAGCGCAAATCATATTTGTGATCACGAGACACCCCGCTGGGGGACTTGTTGAGCCTACAAAGAGGCACAAGCCAGCCCAGCAGCCGGTGAATAGAGAGTTGTCCGAAGCTGGACAAACAGCTGCCTAAAGGACTAACAACCTGATGGTGGTGGCAAAAATGCGAGACCTTCTTCTGTAGCGGAGGGATCTTTGTATTTGTCGCAGCCGACCCTGCGGCTCAAGCTTGGCTGTAAAATACAGTGACCGAGACAAGGTCCTAGGAAGGTGCAAACCTCAAACTGTGTGGGGTTGAATTGCACGATCGGCCTCAGGGAAATAACACAACAAGAGGTCCTAAACAACTACTAGTTGTGCAGATTCCTGAGTTTCAGACAAGGGCTCTGGTGGTCCTTAATAACAGGCGCTTCTACTATATCAGATAGGTCAGCTTTAGGGTTGCATTTTATGGACATAAGGAGCCTGTTAAGACAGTGAAAGATCAGGCGCAGACCCAGATGACTGCTCTTGACTTGAGCATTACCCAGATTAACTTGCATCACAGAAAAGGCGCTTCTGCAGTTTTCCAGAGCGGCATGGTTATGAGGCACACAGGTATCTTACTAATCAATGAACCTTGATTAGTTCGAGATATTGTTAGGAGACTGGGAGGGGGGGGGGGGGGCTAGTTTTTGTCACAGGGATCCCAAAGCAGCCAAACCAAGGGCCTGCATACTGACAAAGGGAGTCAACGTTGTCCAGCTGCTAGGACTATGTTCGAGAGTCCTGATGATGATAGCCGCAGATCTTAGTGGTTTTAGAAAGGCAGTGGAACCAACCCACGAGAGGAAATACGTATACTGATGGAATACTGCAAGGTAAAGGGCATCCTTTTTGTGTTGTGCTGCGATGCCAATTGCGACCATACTTTGTAGGCTAGCGGGGATACCAATTGAAGAGGGAATGCTCTATTGGAATATGTAATTAAAATTGATTCAGATATTCTTAACACTGGAAATTCACCGACGTTTCAGAACTCGGTTAGGGAAGAAGTCATTCACATCACTCTCGGTAGCGGCAGCTCAAGAAACAAAGTTGAGAAGTGGGAGTCTCAGACCCATTTTGCGCCAGAAATTACAGAAAAACGGACTAGGACCAGTATTTCACTGAAATGTCAAGTCTTACCTTCAATTCAAGTTCATAAAACTTGGAAAATTTTGAAGGATTCTCGAGCCTAGCAGACATCGGTGCTCGCCGACTGAAATTCGACGCATCCACTCCTGGACATTTGTAAACATATCTTGAAAATCTAAAATACTTTTAATGTTTTATTGTTATAAATTGAAGATAAGTGTTGAAGATTTTGTCAGTCAATTTTAGTTCTTCCTATAAATTTTCTAAGTCGTAGCACGAGTCGAAGTTCAGGAACAAAATCTGTGAAGTTCTCAGCGATCACCGCTCTTGCGTTGATATTCTCTACATTGGGGACTCTCCTAGGCAATTCCATGAGTTGAAGTCGAGGTAGAAAATTCTCTCTTGTAGAATCGACTATTTAGAGGATCGTGATTTGAGATTGGGAAAATCACGGCGGCATGGTTGCCATCTATGCGTATTTTAACTCTGCTAAGTCTATTATGGAGATCTGCTCTAGGAGCCGTAAATGGAAACAATGTTCCCCCTAATAATAATCCAATGATGTACTCACGATCCTCTTCCTTTTCTATTCCTAGCTCGTGAGTGTGCTGCTGAATAGAGACCCACACTTACAGTTTCAAAATAACGAACATTAAGTAGAATCGGCACAGGATGAATCGCGTCCTCTTTATGTTGCCAAACTAATTATGCAAAGAGAAAATTTAAGTATTAAATTAATTGTTGTAGGGTGAACACGGGTATTGCCGACACCCTTCTAGTGAACACCACTTTGCAATAAAAATGCTTTATAGGTCCTTTCAAGAGAGGCTAGTCACATACCATGGAAGAGGCTTCATGTCTAAAGAAGAATTGCTTCGGCAACGAAAAAGCTGACCAGTTAGCAAAATGCGGCGCATCAAGTGAATAGATAGGGCCGGAACCGGTATTAGGTCTAGCGTCTTGCTGCATCGGGATGGCCATCAAAAGCTGGATCCGAACAAAGCACCGGGAATACTGGAAACAAATTCAGGGTTGCTGACAGGTTGAAGCCATCCTGGGCTATACGTACAGGATGGACAGAGCCAGAGAAATCCTGGGTTTAGTCAAGAAATACATTAGGATGGTGGTTCAGATACTTAAGGGTCACAACCACCTGAACTATCATATGTACAAAATAGGTTATAACTAACCCAACGATAGGCTACAGGAAATGCGGCAAAGATGATTGAATATCCCTGCATGTCTTATGCCAGTGCCCGGCAGTAACTAGGCTCAGGCAGCAAACCCTTGGGGCCCATTTTATGGAACTTGAGGAAATTATAACACGATTAGTGATAGATATACTAGGCTTCATCAAGAGGTCTCTGGTCAACTAATGAGAGCAAATAGTTAACGGTGTGGCACAATCAGCTTTATAGAATGACTGCCATGAAAGCTACAGTGGGGCTTCCTGCCCGCCTTCGTACTCAACTAAACTAACTAGTCAATTTTTTGAAGACTCAGAAAAGAGTTAGCGACTTCCTTGTGAAGGGGCCAATCTTCAATCGCCTCCTTTCTCTGAGTCAAGTCTTCCTCTATCCTGATCCCTGTGTTCTTCAGCATACCCCTTGCTTCCGAAATTTCAGCTTTATTCTCTGCTGTTTTCAGCTTCAGCATTAGCCCTCCATCGATTTTCCAGGACTGCTCCACTTCTGCTTTGCGCTGCGTATAAGCCGTTAAGATCCTCAACGCCTTACAGTCCTCTCCACTAACCCTTAGAATCTCAAATTCCTCCTTCTCAAAATTCTCGCCTCCTTCTCTCCTCTCCTCTCTTCCTCCGTCAACGCTTTCGGCGGATTCTTTCAGTTACTCTCAATCTCATCCTTCTCTATCTGACTGCTTGCATCCCTCATATTTCTCTCCTTACTTATCGCTGACAAATCTCCCTCCTTTTTAGATTTCACATTCTTCGCCCTCTCCATACATCCTTCAACTTTGAGATGTAGCTCCTGGATGCTCTGTTTCATTTTCACTATTTCTTCCAGCAGCTTCTCCCTTTCTTTCTTGCTCTTCAGGTTCGCTCGTTCTCTCTCCTTTTCGCTCTCCACTTCAACCAACTCCCACCAAGCCTCCATCTTCTTCTTTCTCTTCTCTCCTTCTCTACTCATCACGCTGCTCCTCTTTCTACCGCTAAGACACTGTTGTTTCTCCATCGCTTTCTCTCTCTTCCCTTCAGCTGAGACTTCTCCCTTCAATAACCACTGTAGTCAGACTACCACCTCGTCCTAGTTGACGCTCTCGCCACGTGTGCCTCCAGCGCTTCTGGTCGTTGGCCCTTCCGGTTCGTCCCCTAACCTCAAACTCCCACGTTTCTGTTTTCACTTTTTCGTTTTTCTCCTTCCCTACACTTCCACAGTTTCACTTCCATCCTTTGATAATTACCTCCTCTTCTTTTCTTTCACCTCTCAAAACACCTCCTGCCCTCAGAATCCTCTTTATGACGCAAAAAGTGACACACCGATCTCACTCACGTCCACTTTACTCAATTCCTGAACCGGAAGTTCTATATGCTTTTAATCTTTATTGTTTATAAAAACTGTGACATTCCCCTTATGGTTAGCATGACATCTTTTTTTTTATACAGCTGTGAGTTCTCGTAAATAATATCTACTTTCACTTAAAAATTAAATTTTGTAACTGAAAATTAGCTTTCCCACTTTTTAGTATATATTCATTTTTTTTACTGGAAAATTCATCTTTTTGGTTGATTTTTTTTTCTTTGTTGAAAACTTAACTATTTGTTTGAAAACTTGGTTAAAAGTAGAACTATTTTCATAAAGTCAGTTTTCTAGTTGAAGATTCTTGATTTTATTTGAAAATGTTTCCGTTGAAAATTTTATTATTTTCTTCAAAGTTTGGTTTTTGGTGAAACATTTGTTTTTTTCAAAAGAAAATTTAACTATTCAATTTTTGTCGAAAATTTGTCCTTCTTAGTTGGAAATTCGTCCACTTTGTTGAAATCTCGTGTTTTTTGGTAAAAAAAATATTTCTTGGCTGGAAATGCAGTATTTTAGTTAAAAATTCATCTCTTTGGTTGAAAATTGAAGTACTTTGTTGAAATTTTTTTGTTGGACTATTAATTTTTTTAATTTAAAATGTTACTATTCCATTTCTGGTTGAACATTCATCATTTTTAATTGATACTTCAACTATTTCCTTGAAAATCTGTCTTTATCGGTAAAAAATTAATCTTCTTGGTTAAAAATTCATTTTTCTGGATGAAAATTCCACCATTTGGTTACAAATTAATCTAATTTGTTGAAAAAGTAACAATTTTTTCCAAAGAGTATCCTGTTTGGATGAAATTTTTGGTTGAAATTTTATTTTTAACTGAAAATTTCATTATCTAAGTTCAAGATTTATAATTTTGTTTGAAAATTCAGTTCCTTGATTGCAAATTCAACTATTTTTAGGAAAATTCGTGTTTCTTTTTTGTTGGAACTAAATTTTTAGCTGAAAATTCAACTATTCCATATTTGGTTAAAAGTTGATCTTCTTTAGTTGAAAAATACAGTTTTTATTTTCTGTATTCAAGTTTTTATTTCTGTTTTACTTTCTCAGAGTTTTTTCCAATTTTGATGCAAATCATTAAAGGTTCAAAATAAATCTGGATTGAAAAAAAATTAATAAAAAAAAAAAAAGTCGAATATGCCAGGGATAAAAGTTACTCTCAAGTTGAAAACAAAAATGATAAATACATCATTATATTTATTTAAAGTTGATAATGGTAATTATTAATTAATTAATTAATAATTCAGAGTTTAGAGTATCTTTTATTCATGACGTATCGGAATGTTTTATTTTTGTAATAATTTTTTTATTTGATAACCTCCAGTAAATTTTAAATATGCATACATAATTTATATTCATATGTTTATGAGTTTTAAATCTTTCATAAGGCCGTACACCTGTAAGAATTGTCCAAACATAAAAAAGATCAGGATAGATAAGATAAAAGACAGATGCCGATTATGATTAGCCTCGGATATTTTTTTATTTTTTTATTCACATATGATAGATTTTTTCAAACACCTCATAAATCGATATATTTTAATGCCATGATTATCGATATAGCCATAAAAACCCCTGGAACTATCATTTTCAGTGTGAAAATTTGAGAAAAAAAAAAAGTTTCGAAAATATTTCCAAAGATTTCGAAACATTTAATGATTTTTTGAAGATTTCACAAAGAATGAGAATATTTGGTGAAGATTTTTGATAGAACTAAAAAATTTCAGAAGATTTCACAAAGACCTCAATGATTTCACAAAGATTTCAAATATTTCGAAAAGAAGTAACAAGATTTCACGAAGATTTTATAAAGATTTTAGAAAGATTCCAATGATTTTCAAAAACTTCACAAAGATTTAAAATATTTAGCAAATTTTTCAGATAGATTTCAAACATTACATAATGATTTCAATGATTTCTAAAAGATTTTGGATAGATTTCAGTCTTCACGAATACTTCAATAATTTCACAAAATTTTTAGATTATTTCGTAAAGATTTCACAAGAGATCACAAAGATTTAGCAAAGATTTGAAAAGGATTCCAATGATTTTTAAAAAATTTGACAAAGATTTTAAATATTTCGCAAAGATTTCAGATAGATTTTACTCAGATTTTACGAAGATTTCACAAAAATTTTGATGATTTTCCAAATATTTCAAGGATTTCAAATTTTTCTCAAAAATCTCAGGTAGACTTGAAAGACTACTTGAAGATTCCAATGATTTCCTTAAGATATTAAAGATTTGGAATAGATTTGAAAGTTTCCACAAATAATTCAATGATTTCACAAAAGATTTCCAATATTTCACAAAGTTTTCACAAGATTTCATTAAGATTTCATGAAGATTTTAGAATGATTTTAGTGATTTCCCAAAGATTTCAAAGATTTCAGATAGATTCAAAAGTCTTCACGAATAGGTCAATGATTTCACAAAAGATTAAGATTATTTTGTGATGATTTCACAAGAATTTACAGTGATTTTACAAAGATTTCAGAAAGATTCCAATGATTCATCAAAAATTTCACAAAGATTAAAAATATTGCGCATGGATTTCAGATAGATTTCATACAGCTTTTACAAAAATTTCACAAAAATTTGGATGATTTTCCAAATATTTCAAAGATTTCAGATAGACTTAAAAGATTACTTGAAGATTCCAATGATTTCCATAAGATTTTGAAGATTTGGGATCAATTTGAAAGTCTTCACAAATAATTTAATGATTTCACAAGAGATTTCCAATATTTCGCAAAGATTTCACAAGATTTCATTAAGATTTCGTGAAGATTTTAGAATGATTTTAGTGATTTTCCAAAGATTTCAAAGATTTCGAATAGATTCAAAAGTCTTCACAAAGACTTCAATGATTTCACAAAGATTTCAGATATTTCTCAGAGAGTTCAACAGATTTCACACCGATTTTACAAAGATTTCACAAAAATTTCAATGATATCCCAAATATTTCGAAGATTTCCAATTTTTCTCAACGATTTCAGATAGATAGACTTCAAAAACTGCTTCAAGATTTCAATGATTTCCTAGAGATTTCAAAGATTTGGGATAGAATTAAAAGTCTTTACAAAGACTTCAATGATTTCACAAAAGATTTTAAATATTTCGCAAAGATATCACAAGATTTCGCAAAGATTTCACAAGATTTTACAGAGATTTTACAAAGATTTCAGGACGATTCCAATGATTCATCAAAAATTTCACAAAGATTTTAAATATTTCGCAAAGATTCCAGATATATT
>CAKNXH010083511.1:0-38546 GCA_932178445.1 Andricus quercusramuli
GTGCTATTAATTACCCCGTGCTATTAATTAACCCGTGCTATTAATTAACCCGTGCTAACCCCGGGCTTTTAACATCAACAAGGAGTTCTAAATGGGAAAAGCTCGATTATAAAAAAAAAATGGAAAAAAGAAGTACTTGTTATAAATTTTTCGTGAATTAAAGTATTGTCACCTCTTGAGAAGTAATTAAAGAATAATTTCCAACCTTTTAATTTTGACACATCCAAATCCCTTCAATTGCGCCCGGAAAATGCCCCAAAAAATGCAAAATAGTTTTCTACCAAATTCACGCTAAGAACGATATTTTTTAAAACTTTTTCAAGCTGAATTATTTTTAGTCGATAAGTGACGAGTTTTGAAGTATATTTTAAATAATTTTGAATCGTTTGAACAATTATTACTTGTTTAAACAATTTTTTCCCCTGTCAATAGTGAAAAGTTATTATCTTCCGGAATAAATCGTACAAAGTTGATGAATGTCAAGACTAGTAGTTTTGGGTTAATTCATTTGGTAATTATTTAAACAATATTCATTTGTTTAAACAATTTTTTCTCACTAAAATTTAAAGTTGTTAATTTCTGGAACTAATGACACAATCAAAGAATGATGAAAGAAATTTATTTTTTAAGGATGTTTGGTAATTAATTCAACAATTTTCATTTGTTTAAACAATTTTCATTTGTTTGAACAATTTTTTGCCTTGTAAAGCATGAAAAATTATTACTTTCTGGATTTAATTTCACAATTAGAGAAAGTTAAGGGTACTATTTTTTTACAGGATATTTGGCAATTTTTTAAATAATTTTTATTTGTTTAAACATTGTTTTCTCTATAAACCGTGAATATTTATTTTTTTCAACAATTAATGACGCATTTAACCAATTTTGAAGGATAATATTTTATTATTTTAAATATTACTTTTAAAATTCATTAATTGTGTAATTAATTGCAGAAGAAAGTAATATTTCACGATTTACAGAGAAGAAATTGTTCAAACAAATGAAAATTGTTTAAACAAATTAAATTTGTTTCAAAAATTGCTGATTATCCTTCAGAAAAAATATTACTCTCAAGATCCGGCAATTATGTAATTAGTTCCAGAAAATAATAACTTTTCTCACTTTACAGAAGCAAAAATTATTTAAAAAAATAAAAATTGTTTAAATAATCATCAAATATTCTTCAAAATTATATTTCTCTCAAAATTCTTCAATTGTGTAATGAATCCCAGAGAATAATAATTCTTCACGATTTTTGGAAGAAAAAATTGTTTAAACAAATAAATTGGAAATAATACATATAATAGGAAAATTGTTGAAAGAATATTTTCTACGATTTTCCACAATTTGACGTTTTTTTAATTTATATTGCAAGAAATTCGGATGGAAACAAAAATATGATGAAAAAATCTTTGCTTGAGATATTATTGTTAATATCGTAAACAAATTTAATAAAAAATGCATTAATCAGGCATCTTTCGACAGATTTTTTTTTCGATGTCAATTGTTTAATAATGCATTTGTTTATTAAATTTCTCTAAGAAAATCATGAAATTCATTAAAAAATTTGGAAATTTGTTGAAATTCTCATGAAGTTCCTAATTAAAAAAGTTGACATGGAAAAAAACGAATTTTTCCGTTGACAGATGCCCCAATAATGGATTTGTTTATTAAATTTGTTTAAAAAAATCATGAATTTATTAAAAAATTAGGAAATTTCTTGAAATTATCATAAAGTTCCTGATTTAAAAAGATGACATGGAAAAAAACGATTTTTTCTGTCGAGAACTGCCTGATTAATGCATTTGTTTAATTAATTTGTTCGAAAAAATAATGAAATTTATCAACTAATTATGAATGTTGCTGAAATTTTCATGAAGTTCCCAACTGAAAGGAGTGGAATTAAAAAAAAGCGAATTTTCCTGCGAGAAAATACCCGAAAAATGTATTTGTATTTTAAATTTGTTTATGAAAATCATAAGATTAATCAACAAATTATGAATTTTGCTAAAATTATTATAAAATTCCTGATCAAAAGAACTGACATAAGAAAAACGAATTTTTCTGTCGAGAAATGCCTGATTAATGCATTTGTTTATTAAATTTCTTGCAATTTAACTTAAAAAAAAAATCGTAAAATTATGGAAAATCGTAGAAAACATTCTTCCAACAAATAATTTGTTTATAATTTTTTTTGTTCATTATATAATATTGAAATATTTTTAGCTAATGTAACTCTATGAAATTTAGGTTATTTTCACGAGGCAAAACAGTTCACTTCTTCAGGACTGACCTGAAACTGAAGTTTCAGGTTATGTTGTTCTTATATATGTATTCTCTACGATGCCTGTGATTGGCCAGAGCGCCCCATGGTGGGGACTGGTTGGACTTGATTGGCCAATCAAGTCTTTTTTTTTAAAACCGGGAGAACGGGAAGCCAAATCGGATTGTATTATATACATTGTCACTATTGATGTTATTAGGGTGTTTTGTGATTTCGATTGCTTCTCTATGTTTTCATGGAAATTTATTGTACGTTTTGGCGATGACGGTTGTTTTGTCAAATAAAATACTATGTCCTGTTTCGATATGATGCTCAGCTACTGCTGATTGTGTGAAATGTTTTAGCCTAACTTTACTCTCATGTTCCTTTTACACGTTGACTTACCGCCCTCCCGGTTTCTCCAATATTGACTTTACCACAAGAACAAGGGATTTGATATACTCCCGGATCACTCAGAGGTTCCTTTTTATCTTTAGGGTTGTTTAGAAGTTGTCCTATTTTTGCAGGTGGTTTAAATATAGTTTGGATGTTGTGTTTGTAGAGAATTCTTCCTATTTGTTCCGTGATACCTTGAATGTAGGGTAGGATGATGATCGTTTTTCTCTCTCTTTCTTTAGTAGGTTGTGTTGACTTGTTTTCTTGAGTGTATTTTCTTATTGCTTTATTAATTTGTTTGTTTGTGTAATCGTTTTGTATTAGGATTTGTTCAACATTTTGTAATTCCGTTTGTAAGTTATCTTTATCTGTTATGGAGACAGCTCTGTATACAAGGGAATTGATGACTGACTGCTTTTGAGATGGGTGGTGGTGGGAGGAGGCATGCAGGTATCTGTTTGTATGAGTGGGTTTTCTGTGAACTTCATGTCCTAATGTGTTATCGGATCTTTTATAAACAAGTACGTCCAAGAAGGGTAATTTTCTGTTTTGTTCAATTTCCATAGTGAACTGGATATCAGGGTGTATTTGATTGATGAAATCGAAAAATTTGTTTAGTTCGTCTAGTCCATGTCTCCAGATGACAAAAGTGTCGTCAACGTAACGGCACCAAAATTCCGGTTTAAGCTTGGATTTGTTAAAGATTTTAGTTTCCAAATGTTCCATAAAAATGTTGGCTATTACAGGTGAGATTGGAGATCCCATTGCTGCTCCTGAGGTTTGTTCGTAGAATTGGTTATTGGAAGAGAAATCGGTATTAGTGAGACAGTGTTCTATTAAAGGTGTGAGATTGGAGGGGAAGTTTGTCAAGGATTTAATAATATAGATTGTATCAGAGATTGGTACTTTTGTAAAGAGAGATACTATGTCGAAACTTACTAGGTCGTCTTGGGGTTGAATGTGAATCTGTTGTATTTTTCTGATGAAGTCAAAAGAGTTTTGGATGTGTGTGATAGAGTTTCCTGTGAAAGGCTTAAGTTTTTTGGCGAGAAAGCGTGCTAGGTTGTAAGTTGGAGAGTTTATTGCGCTGACGATCGGTCTGAGTGGGATGTTGTTTTTGTGAATTTTTGGAAGTCTGTAAAGTTTTGGAGAGATAGGATTAGTAGGTTTTAATTTATATATTGTTACGCTGTCAAGATTTGAGTCTTTTAGGAGGCTTTTTGTTTTTCTGGTTATTGTTTTTGTGGATCTTTTTTAAGCTTTTTATATGTATCGTCAGTAAGAAGGTCCATGATTTTGTTGTTATAGTCTTCTTTATTCATTATTACTGTTGTGTTGCCTTTGTCTGCGGGTAATATTATGATGTCTTTATTCTGATTGAGTTCTTTAATAGCTGTTTTTTCTTGTTTTGTTGAGTTTGAGGAGGGAAGTTGGGCTTCGCGTAAAATGTTGGCTGTCCTACGTCGTATGTCATTTGCTTTTTCGGGTGGAAGGGTGCATATTGTGGATTCCAAATTACTGATGATTTCTTCTTTTGGGATTTGGAGGAAGCGACTGCAAAATTATATCCTTCAGATAAGGCTGAAATCATTTCATTGCTGAGATGATGGTTAGAGATGTTTTTTACTGTATGAGTTAATGGTGCGTGCTTTACTGGAAGTAATTTGTCAAATTTTATTTTTTGTTTCTCAGTGCAAAAATCTTTAATCCGTTGGGATTGGTCAAATGATATGCGGTCCAATGTGGACCAAATGTCAAATCTGAGAGTGTTTGATAGGAAAAGGTGAAGTTTCAATAATTTCAATAATTTAATTAATGATATTCCAAGAATATATAAAGGGCATGTAAGTCTATATGCCGACGGTACAACTCCATACACAAGCTCTTTTAAAACTGCTACTATTTTTAAGGGAGAGTGGTCCTAAGTCGGCACAGTAAGAGTTCCTGTCGAAAGTAAAGGGTCAACAAGGTTTAATGGCACTTTAATGTCTTTGGTCAGGTACCATGATCCTTGATAAACAATTCTATCTTGTTTGGAGCAGTTTGGAGTAATTTCTGTTGTCGCAATGCAGTGCAAAGTGGATCATGGTAACGGTTCCTTAGTTTTGGCTTTAGTCAGCGGCGTAACAGCTATACTTTTTTTTTCTCTTCCACTTATTCTTCAAAAACACTGAAAAATATTGATCCTTAAAAGTTCACCGAATTCAGTGTAGTTTTTAAGCACCAAAGTAAACAAAGGCACAATGAAAATTGATTCTACACGATGGCGTGACAATCCTAAACTACTGAATATTTTAAGATAAGAAAATGAAAAATGTGGATATATACGGACATATTTTCCTCTAATTTTCAGAACAATCATACAGGATAGGCTAGAGCTAGCATACTTTTTTATTAGACAATAATGTTTCCTTTTGCTATAATAGAAGAAATATGTCACCCAACCGCTGGTATTGAACAAATATACTTCTACGTTGAATTGCTCTTGTATTTAGTGTATGTGGGCAAGGCTAATATTTTCTAGGCTGAAAAACTCGAGGTACCGATAATTGAGAGGATCCGTAATCAATACAGGGTAAGTAACTTTTGCAATTTTGCCATCTATGCGTATTTTAACTCTACCAAGTTCATTATCAAGATCTGCTCTCGGAGCCAGGAATGGAAATAACATTCCATTTACCAATAACCCAATGATGTACTCATGATTTTCTTCCTTTCCTGTTCCTACCGGGTAAGTGCCTTCTTCGATAAATTCACTTGAACCTGGCCTTTGTAAAGTTCCGAAATGATGAACATTAAACAATTCTGCAAGCAAAAAGTGTTAGTAGGAAATTAATTATAGTATCTAGCATATTCCGTGACAAAAAAATGCCCATCTCGACTACGCCATGCAGTAGGCAATCAAATTCAGATGATTCTTAAAGAGACACTTACCCAAAAATCGTGTTCCACGCAGGGATGGGGACTTGGGCAAAGGGTGAAGCTTGAGGGCTGAATGCGAACCATTAGTACTAGCTGTGTAGGTCCGTGAACTTAATCCTGTAAGAAGAAATGGTATTGGATCAATTTTACTCTATCCAAATTATTCACCTCATTCTTAATATCATTAATAAGAGAAGTTGTTTCGGAATTAAATCTTGTGCAAAACTACGAATATTGCCAACGTTTCGTGAACATTGCAGCTCACTACTTCATGGCTGACCTGAAACCGAATTCTCAGGTCATGTTGTTCTTATTTATACTCTCTACAATGCCTGTGATTGGTCAGAGCACCCCACCGTAAATACTGGTCGAACTTGATTGGCTAATAAAGTCTTTTTTGAAAACGCCTGAAGGACGGAAAGCCAAATCTGATTGGTATTATATCCATTGTGCCTATTGATGTTGTCACTTATTTTGTCAAATAAAATGCTATGTCCTGTTCCGATATGATGCTTAGCTAGTGCTGATTGCGTGAAATGTTTTAGTCTGACTTTACCCTCATGTTCCTTTATCCGTTGGCTCACCGCTATCCCCGTTTCTCCAATATACGAGGGTCATCCCAAAGTAAGCTCCCCTATTTTCTCACAAGAGAACTAAAAGAGGTGGGAAGCTGCGGAAGGTCTCAAAATTTTCGTTTGGATCTAGTGGTAACACTGTAAAATTTTCAGGTCTCGAGGTTGCATTGTTTATAACCTATTCATTTATGAACAAGGCTATCTACCTTGAGCTCGAGTCCGATTGTGAAGTGGGTTATGTGATAAAATTCCTGACGTGATAAGTTGTAACCGCCGATGGAATTCATCGAAAAATTACTGCTGCTAATGGTGAAAGTATCTTGAGTCTGCAAATGATCCGGCAGTGGCGAAAATTCTTTTTTGAAGGACGTGTTTCTGGCCGTGCGCAACGGTTTGGATGAAGATCGGCGCCGATCCCCTGACCAAATTGACCAATTGTCATGTTCACAGATGAATAGGTTATAAACAATGCAGCCTGAAGACCCGAAATTTTCACAGTGTTACCACTAGATCCAAACGGAAATCTTGAGACCTTCCGCAGCTTCATACCTTTTTCAGTTCTTTTATAAGAAAATGGGGAAACTTACTTTGTATAGGAAGGGATCGTTGTCGCTTTTCTCTCTCTTATGGCTTCATCGATTTGTTTGTTTCTGTACTCGTCCTGTATTAGGCTTTGTTTATAGTTTTGTAATACCTTTTGCAAGTTATCCTTATCTGTTATGGAGACAGCTCCATATACAAGGGAGATGATGACCGATTGCTTTTGAGACAAGTGGTGGTGGGAGAAGGCACGTAGGTATCTGTTTGCATGGGTGGGTTGTCTCTAAATTTCATATCCTAATGTGTTATCAGATCTTTTGTGAACTAGTATGTCCAAGAAAGGCAATTATCTGTTTTGTATAATTGATTAATATTCGTGAACAAAACAATAGCAAACATCATTCTTCCAAAAGTTCACTCAAGACCCGAAATTAAATTAAACGATATGGACTGTAAGCTTCATTAAGCAGCAGGCAGAGGGTGAGCAATGAGCATGTTTTTCTGTAGGAGTTCATCATCTTGGATGTTTCAGTTCAATATAAGAATATAGACTAATATCTCAAATAGATAGTATATGTTACGTCTCAATATAATACTGAACCTTCACTTCTCTCCGTTTAGCGTAACGATAACGATATACTCAAAGAAAAAGTGACTTACCGATCTCTGATTGGAAGGGTGATCGTATTATTATCCGCGAAGAACTTTCTTGACGATGGGGCCAAAGCTGGCCACATACAGGACATCGTCCGTTACCCTGCGAACTTGATCCTATAAGAGCAAATGGCAGTGAATCAATTTTAGTCCATTTAAATGATTCAGAGTATTCTTAATAATATTTGTGAATAATAGTAAGCGTTATTTTTTTGAAAGTTCACATAAGACCCCAAATTACATCAAGCGATATGGACTTTATTAAGCAGCAGACAGAGGTCTGGCATGCTTTCCTGTAAGAGTTCAACTTCCTGGATGTCACAGTTTAACATATAACGTGTTTAAGACTAATATCTCTCATAGATAATAGATTTTACAAATCAATATCTGTATGTTTGGCAGGACTATCTCATACTCTAAAAATCTTTTATTACACAATTACTTTTTTCCATATAGCGTAAAGATAGCGATAGCAAGATTCTTAGAGGAAAAGTAACTTACCCAAATATCGTTTTTCGGACGGAGATTTGGACTCGGGCGAAGGGTGAAGCGTGAATGGTGAAAGCGTACCTTCAGTACGAGGTGTGTTGCTCTGCGAATCTGATCCTGTAAGAACAAATTTTAATGGATAACATCACTTTTCACAATTTCACATAAGATCCGAAAATGACATTCAGCGACATGGACTATACGCTTCATTAAACATCAGATAGAGATCTGGCGTGTTTTCCTGTACGAGTTCAATATCTTGGATGTTCAGCTTAACATAAACGCATATTTAAGCATAATATTTCAAATAGATAGTAGAGGTTATGTGTCAATATCTGTATGTTTAGCGGTTCTATCTTATACTGTAAATATCCATGTTTCTCCGTGTAGCGTCATGCTAATAAGATACTTAAAGAAAAAGTAACTAACCCTTCTCTGCCAGGTCCAGTGATCGTCCAAAATGGCTCAAAGAAGGTTCTGGACTCAAGGGCGAGTGCTCAGGCGAATGCTGACCACATGCATTACAGAGCACGTTGCCCTGCAAACTTAATTCTGTAAGAAAAAATAGTAATGAATCAATTTTTCATTCCTAATACACTGACAGGAAGACGTCCCGAGATGCGGTGCACCGATTTGATGGGGGGTTTACAGGTTAAAAGTAGATCCCAATCTATTAGATACCTATTTTTTCCCAATTGGTCGTAGTATCTGGGATGTATAGGTATTTCTTATTTTTTACTCTTGAGGGCGGTGATTCCAATTTTGGGATATTTTCGTATTAGGCATGTGTTCCTTCAATAACGGAAAGACTCCGGACAAGCCACGGTTTCAAAATATGCAAAACCATAATTTGAGATGAATGCATGATGGCAAACAAAAAAGCTTAGGAAGCTTTGGACAGGAGTCTGCAAGATCTGCGAGGGAAGGAAACAACGATGGGAGGAGCACTATTGTTGCTGGCAGGTATTCCCGTCAAAATTTTCCTGTCATTCAAAGCAAGTTGGAGAAAGAACACTTATCAATACGCCGGCAATTACTCAGTAACATTTCCAGAGAACTTCTGCAACTTGGCTAAATCGGTAGATGATGTCATTATCAGCGTCTTCCATGACATTGGCGCTAATTACAAAAATCGTGAGTGGCTTCGAGAAAAAGCGATTTCAATGACAACGTCATTGTTCAAGAACAAGCAGTAAACTACCCTGTGGAGTTTCTCAATTCGCCTAAACCACCAGGAATACCGTCTCATCAATAATTTTTAAAAGTAAGATCACCAATAATGATGCTGAGAAACTTAAGCATAATAAAATTATGCAATGGAACTCAGCTGATCGGCACAAATTTGCACCCAAACATCATTGAAGCAGGAGGACATGTCGAACTCTCCTGTCTTCCCCACGAGTTTTCTCAAGCTTCCTCAAGGGTCGACAACTAAAAAAATCTTTATATCTAAGCGTAAAATAACACAACGTATAACGTTGTTTATGAAAATGCCTTCAGATAAAATTGAGCTAATATCAACAACACAGTAAATTAAAGATTTGATATTCATTTTTAAAAATGAAGATGGCATTTCGTTAGCCTGTTTTTACCACACTAAATCATAAAAATGGTTCAGGTTCATGACATTATCATGTATAATTTGGGCGAAAATATCTTATTACGCAACGGAAAGTTCAGTATCGTTTTAAAGGTATGATAACACTTTATCTTTCAATCAAAAGATGAAAAGGTACATTCATGAACACACACACACACGCGCGCGTACATATATAACACACTAGTCGGAAACTCTTTCGTCATTCTAAATTATTTGCATTCAATTAGCCTGTTTTTACCACACTAAATCACAAGAACGGTTCAGATTCATGACATTATTATGTTTAGTTTAGGCGAAAATATCTTATCACGTCACGAAAAGTTCCGTATTGTTTTATAAGTGTGATAATACTTTATGTTTCGATCAGAAGATAAAAAGGTACATTAATGTTTATGGTAAAGCACATATTATTATCAAGAAGAATAGAGAAATTAAATAGCAACGCAAAATGATGATTTCAAAATTCAATATAGGAAAAATTGCCAAAAAGTTTTTATTTTTTTTTAAACCTCTTGTATCGAATGATGTGAAAAACTGGAAATATTGCTGAAACTACTCAATAACACCGAAAGAGATTGAAACTTTTTTTATTAACTCATGTATCTCTACAGGTATATAGTTTCATCATGACTTTTATCGGCAAGAAACAGGAAACTGCGTCACAAAAAATTTATTAATGATAAAATTCACGACTTTGGTAGAAACTTAGAAAACCTTAACGGGTTCTGAAGATATGAATAATAATGTCCAAGCGAGTCGACGTCGATTTTCAGACATGCTTGGACATTTTTAGTCATATCTCGGGAGCCCGTGAAAATTTTTAAATGTTTTCTCGGTTTATATTGAAGACATTTTTGCACAGAATATTGTCTGTACATTCCAGTTACATCTGCAAATTTTCTAGGTCCGGAAAATATAAAAAATAGCTATTAATTTGTTTTAATAGGAGTATCAAACATGGTATAACTTTCAAAAAATAATTAAGACTGTTACAATCAGAGCTGAAAATTCTACGGTAGTTTCAAATCATAAAACCAGATTCATTGATTTTAATAATACTACATATTGATTGAAAAAATGGTCCCTTATTAGTTGGTCCAAAGATATGTTTTTATAATACTTACTGATAGAATTTGAAATAACGAGCAGGGTGTAGATAAGAGTATTACGGAGCTTCATTGTTGCGAAACGTAAAAAGATGTGATTAACCCACAAGTTTTAAAACACCGTTACTAATTAATATTCTGATATTTCGTGTATATATACTATTTTAATATTTGAGGATTCCCCTTCTTGAGCACAAATCGTGAACAGATTATACCAGAAGTTTCTCACGTACGCTACGGTGCCAGCTCATTTTGACGGGGTTTTTTCGTAGATTACAAATCCAAAGTGCAAAATTTGTTATCACGTCATATTTTTTTTTTGAAGAAAGGATTCAAAAAGTGAGAAAAACTTACATATTGCAAAATGTCTCTAGCTCGTCATCGGTGCTCGCTACATTATATCAAAAAAGGCCGAATACGTTTTTTTTTCTACTTTCTGAACACAGAAAAACATAGATCCTCAGAAGTACAACGATTCGGTTTTGTTTTGAGTTGCAACAAAAATGAGATACCGGAGAATGAAAATGCAGATATGTTCATGTTACAGTTTCACTCTTGCAATATTCTCATTTTGAGAAAAATATATCTCATTCTGAGACCATAAGAAATGAGCTGGAACAAAAATGATCCCACTATTATTCTGTGAACCCGCTTAAAAAAAAGTGAGACGGGATGGAAAATTTTCGACCTAGGTTTCGTAATCTAGAAGACACGTTATTATTACAATATTCTCAAAGTAAACGCAGATTAATATCTCACGGATTTACGCAACATTTTTTACGTTTATTCTAAATGACTCATCGAACGAAGAAAAGTAATCTAATAAAGAACAGTTTCTGATGTGTAATTACCTGTCTTTCTGAGTAAATTAAGTAATAGAAAATATGAAAATAAAAATAAATCCATATGTGTCATCGGCGCTTCTACTAAATACTGCTCTACGTTACATCGAGGCTTAAATTCCTGATAAATAATATATTTTTATAATGTTGTTCAACATATCATTAATATTTTTCTACGTTTCAGAGATAATTAATTTTCCGGGCACGTGCATCAATATTTTTTTAACTGGCATCTCTTTTCAGGAAAATAGCAATTATTTTCAATAAATTGAATTAATAACTTGTGCTCAATTTCGAAAAATCCAAGAATCATTTTTACTTTTTTCAAGAAACCCAGTATACAAGGATAGCAGGCAACCAGTTATATCCTTTATAAAAATGACGAATAATAAAAAAAGTTGTCTTGAAACAAAAGGATCGTCATTTTGCCTTTCTGGTGAAGATGGACTCTTATTGAGACAACTTAAAATTCCATTTACTTCAAGAAACATCCTTCTATCACTAAAGGAAATTTTTCTGAGTAATTGTATGTTAGTTTTAAACATAAATTTGATCTACAAGGAAAAGCTGTCACTTCGTTTTTCTTTATAAAATGATATAATATAACGAAGCGTCTCGTCCCGGAATTGGTCAGAACCCCTGATATAAATTTATCTGAAACCTTCCTTAAAGTAAGAATGTTCATTCAAAACAAGCTTGTCAAAAATCGGTTCGGTGGTTCACCAAAATTTCTCGGAAATACATAGCAGGTGGATAAAGAACCTTCATTTGTAATTGGTGAAAAGGAATGAGTATAACAAGATTTGTGATAAGAAAAGCAGAGGAAGATAAAATGATTGAGAAAGAGGCAACAGATTTTAGTATGGTGCTGTTTGGGAGGTACAACGACAAAATTGATTGAGGAAAGATTTCGCAAGATTTGCGTAGAGCTCGGTTATAGAGGCATTTTGCAAAAGCTTAACGTTATTTTGGCAGAGTTCAAACTTTTTTGCGGGTTTTTTCAATAAAACATTTGAAAGTTTTGTTTTACTTTTGGAAGAATAACCAAAGTTGATTGAAACAAGCAGCTACTTGAAGGGAAATGGAAGGAGTAATGAAGAATGAAGGGGTTGGCTGGTTTGAAGTTGAATACTCAAGAAAGAAAAAACAGATCTTGAGTTGAGGAATACTGCTTGTCTTAATCCTATTTGGAGAATATTCTTCTAATCCATCCGGCTTTTCTACTGTACCCGTTTAAGAAACATATTTTCCCAGATTTTTCTCAGAGATGCATCTCCCTCATTCCCTCAATGTTCGAAATCTTCCGTCAGATTTTAATCTTGGTCACACAAAATCTTCCTGTTCTCATGCATCTTCAATTACTCGAGTCCTTCTGCATTGTTCGAAATTTCTGCCTTTGCAATAATTTCCCGTTTCAATTATTTCCCATTTCAGTTATTCATTTTCAGTCTTCTTAGAAGATGATAAATATCACGATTAGCAATATAAGAAATGTCTGAATCCAGAAATTTATTATTCACTACAGAAATATTTCATACGTGATGGACCTCTTCAACCCATAACTGTCATCTAGCCAAGTAGTACTCAAATCCTTGCTGGATGTCTCAATAGTTAGAGAAGTATGATTGATATGAGAATTCGTCCTACAAACCCCCAGGAAATGAACTGCACTTCAGTAATCAACTTTCAGTCAACTGCTGTTAACTATTTTCCTTTTTCATTCGGAGTTGTGAGACACTTTGCTACTCCTCTAACTTTACTAGTCTGATAATACCATAAGGATCTGACCATAAGTGTTCGCGTCCTTTACGTTAGCACGTGTTGTGTGTAGAATCGGGGAGATTGATCTTTGCACCTTCGGTGCACCCTGGATGGCAAGTTGAGTTTGGTACCTAGAAGGAAGGGACGAATATGTGGGTCTCCCTTAAGCCAGGGAGTAGGGGTGCTACAGAGGGGGAGAGGGAACCCATCGGGTCAGTATCGAACGGTGATTCAAGGCCTGCAAACGTGAGACGGGTGGAGATTGCGACTGGCTGGGGTGTGACAGGAGTGAGCCTTGTGTAGGTGATAGTGACTACCTTCATTGTAGACCTGATCAGTGCCCTTGTCGCGGTGATAGTGACTACCTTAATTGTGGACCTGTTGACGTGCCCTTGTGGTGGAGATAGTGACGATCCATGATTGTGGATCTGGTGATGTGCCCTTCTGGATGAGCAGGTGATGATCTGTTGATTGTTGCGTGTGACGAGGACTGACTCTTCGAGAGTGGAAAGGTGTTGCCTCTGATGTACCAGTCATGTTGGGTATGCTCTCGAGTATTGCAACGTTGCGGAAGAGGTAAGAGAGATCTCTCTTAGGCTTAAGCTCACAACCAATGTGTAAGTAGTTTAATTTGTATTGTACTTGATGTTAGTTAAGGTGTTGTAATGATTTTAAATAAAGGTGCTCTAACTCATAGGCTTGCCCGGACCTTTCCCTCAAATCGTGAGGGTTTTTATGCCTAGGCAAGTTGTTGTTGAATAGTATATTACCGCATAGATTGCTGCATTTTAATTTCTAAGAACCCGAATACTTATTCCTCACGAATTCCTCCTATAAAATATTTGTAAAGTGTATCTGATACAAGCAATAAGGAAGATCATTTACGGGTCTGAAAGGAACAACTGGTCTAGGCTCAGAGCAATTTTGGTTTGACATTGAAGTTAACTAATTCTAATGGATGAAGACAAGAATGCTATTTGCCCTGCAGTTAAAGGAAGAACCTGCTTCTTTCTGGCATCCTAAAATTTAATTTTCAATTTCACTATGTCTTAATTCTTGAGCAGACAAAAACCAGTCTTCAGATCATCGATTGAAGTTTTCTAGAACGTTCCATTGATGTTATACATATAATCGTATGCTAAGAAATGCTAAGAAATACAATAGGGCTGTAATTCAATTAACAGGTGTCACTAAGATGACTCGATGATACCTCCGAAGAACTAAAATAATGTCTCCCGACCATCTATATTGAACTTATCCTTTGTTTCTTGAGAAGCACTCGTAACTCTAGAGAATTCAAATTGAAGACTATACTCACTTTACTTACTGACTATACAAGAAGAATTATTATAAACATCGACGATAAGCCCTTCGAGCCTTTTATTTTGTAACTCAGACAGACAGTTGATCTATCTACTGAAAATCTTGACCCCATCGGAACAATCTTGAGCTTTCCAATTCCTTAATTACCACAAATGTAGGAACCAGATGCTTTAATTACGACCTCTTCTTCCGAATCCAATCCCCTCCCAACTGAAGGTTTACACATGCAAAAAAGAAACAGCTGTCCATAGCTGAATTTGAGGTAACATGTACCTGGAACAATCATCTTAACGTGGTAAATCTTCACCTAAAACAAATTTGTATGTTTCCCTTTTCTGTGTCTCATAAACAGGGCTTCTTTCTCTGCTAATTAAATTATGATTTCTCTTGGTGTAACTTCTCTCTTTACTAACCTTCCTGTAGTATTTGTTCTTAATAGTTTTAAACAAAGATGGTCTTATATTAAGAAATTTACTAACTTACCTTTAGATACATTCGAAGAAGGGACTTCATTCCTGATGGACAATACCTATTTCCGATTTAATAATATTTATTATAGACAAACTCTTGGAACTCCCATGGGTTCTCCTATTTAAAATAATTTAGCTGACATGGTAATGCAAGATTTAGAATCTGAGATTTTTAATAAACTAGACTTTCAAATCCTCTCCTATTTTTGTTATGTAGATGATACATCTTAAATTATTCCTGAAGACAAAATTGAAATTACTACAAAAACTTTTAACTCAATTAATAAAATATTACAATTCACATATGGAATATGAAACAACAATACTATTAACTTTCCTAATATTAGCATTATTAGAAATGATAATGGTACCATCACTACTAATTAGTTTCGCAAATCAACATATTCTGGTAGTTTGCTTAATTTTTTATCAAAACATCCAGTCCAACGAAAGATAGCTATTATGAAGAACTTAGTTGATTCAGCTATTTTACTTTCTGACAATACTTACTCGATAATAGTGTTTTTTTTTGTAATCATTTCAAAAGTGTGTTACCCTACCACTGGGCCATGTATATTCTGAATTTGGGCCAGACGAATATTTCCTGGCCCGAATCTCTGCCGGAACCGGCCATTGAGAGGATTCTCATTCGATATCGGAAAAGTCACATTGGCATCATTGCCATCTATGCGTATTTTAACTCTGCCAAGTTCACCATGAAGATCTTCTCTAGGAGCCATGAACGGAAACAACCTTGCAGCTATCACTAATCCTATGATGTAGTTATGATCCTCTTCCCTATCTATTCCTACCTCGTAAATGTCTGTTGGTATGTCGACGATAAAATTTGGTCTTGTAAAACTTTCAGCATGATAAACTCTAAGAGAAATAGGCATAGGATGAACTGCTTCATCAGCATGTGGGCTAGCTAATTCTGGAAAGAGAAAGTATACGTGGGAAATTAATTATTGGATTTAGTATATTCCATGCCATCTGTCCAAACTGGTGGTCTTTCGGGTGCTTCAAGAAACATCGATTTTTACACGGCTCACCTTGATATGTTTTTTCTTAATCCTTAATCCTTAAGGTACGAAAACAAATTTTTCAGTTGAATAACATGTTTTTTCATTCATTTTTACAGTTTATTTCGGTCTATATTATGTTTATAAGTGGAATTCATACGGATGAGGGAGAAGTCATGGAAAGGAAGCGAGGAGAAGTAAGAGAAGGAAGGGAGTGTAATTAGAAGAATTAGAGGATGGAGAAATAAGGAAAGTGATGAAATTGGAAATGTGGGATGTGAAGAGTTGGGAAGTGGGAGGAGTGAGTGTAACTGACGCATGTGAGGGGTTGAGAAGCAGAGAAAGGAGGAGTATGGAAAGCGAGGAAGTAGAAAGTGGGAGAAGTGAGGGATGTGAAGAAGGTGAGGGTTTGGGATGCAGAGGAGGGAGAAGTAAGAGAAGTGAAGGGGTGATTAAGTAAGGTGCTGGGATGTGTGTTCAATGAAAGTAGGGAAATTGAGGAGAGGGAAAGTAGATGCTTGAGAAGTAAGGTACTGGAGGGAAGGAGGAGTATGGGAATGAAATCAGGTGAAGTAGCGTAAGGAGAGTGAGGGAAGTAATGGGATTGGAAGTGTGGGATGTGAGGGATTGGCAAGTAGGAGAAGCAAGTGTAAGTAAAGGATTAGAGGGGAAGGAAAGTAGAGAAAGGAGAAGTGAAGAAAAGTTAGTAAGTAAAGTGAGGAAGTAGAAAGTTAGAGGAGTGAGGGAAGTTAAGAATGTTAAGGTTGAGATGTAGAGGACAAGGTAGGAAAAGAAGTGAAGAGGGTGAGAAAGTGAAGCGGTGGGATGCGTGGGCAATGAAAGAAGGGGAATTGAGGAGAGGACAAGTAGACAAGGGATAGTTAAGGAGAGGAAAATGAAGGAGGAGAAGTATGAGAGTGGAATTCGGGGAAGTAGAGGATGGAGAAGTGAGGAAAGTGAGTGGATTGGAAGTGTGGGATGTGAGCGGTTGTTATAGATATTAATATATTTACCAATAGAATTAGTGAAAATCACTAACATGTAGCAAATAATACCAATCACGGTCCTCATTTCCTTGAAGCTTATGGAGAACTTCAATAGAAGTGCATACGGTTTATATTTTTTGAAATGTCTCAGTGTATGTATAATAGCCTCATTTAAATTTATTTGTACCTCATTAGTCTTTTTTGGACATACTAAATGATACAAATTCTTCAGATTTATGAAATTTTCATGAGAAATTTAGAATGATAAAGTGTCGTATTACGTAATGAGAATTTCAGTATTTACGTAAAATATGATAACACCTTATGTTTTCGGAAGAAGGAAAAAAGTATATTTATGCGTATAGTATACCACTTATTATCGAGAAGAGTAGGGAGATTGAAAAGGAATTCATAACGATGTATTCGAAATTCAATATTATATAGAACTAAGTATTTTGGCTAATACAGAAGCGTTGATTATTACAAAATATATTTTTTATGAGTCTGTTTATAAAAAAAATCATTTATCATAGCAGATGAGGCTCTTGCAACAGTTAAAGTCAAAATTATAATTCTAACATTGAATTATTCTGGTATTCTTAAACAAACGTGTGTTCTTCTCTTCTACCTTGCTATCAATCAAAACACATGGTTATAATCCTCAAAACGTAACCTTTAGTTTTCCAACAATACAACGTTTCGACCCTCCTGTGGATTTTTTTTTCAGGCTTATACCTGATGTCATCCTGGAGGAGATCTATATAGAAGTGCTGAAACATTATATTTTTGGATTTGGGTTCCAAAAATGTCAGCTTGACTTAGTTATTATGAGCATAAGTATCAACTGGTCGTAAGACAGAAGTGAAAAACATGTTTCTTCAAGAATTTGTGTCTAATGATCAGGTTTGGTACTTTGTTCATTCGATATTGGACAAATCACATCGGCATGGTTTCCATCTGTGCGTTATTTAACTTCACCAAGTTCATTGTGATGTTCTGCTCCAGGAGCCGTGAATGGAGACAGTGTTCCTCCTAGTAATAATCCAGTGATGTACTTCTGATGCTCATCCTTCTCAATTCCTCCCTTGTAAAAAGCTGCCGGTAAATTCTGACTCATACCTGGTCTCACTAAGCTTTTGGAATGATGAACGTTAGGTCGAACAGGCATGATATGAATTGCGTATCCACTATGTGGCCAAGCTAGTTCTACAAACAAAAAGTCAATTTGGGTTGAATAAAATAAATGCATATAATGTAATTTCATTCTCATTTCTATCTCGATATCACTTTCGAAGTTCAGAAGAAAGGAATATAATCAGAAACATTTCAAATTTGACAGAGAGAACCATGCATAATACACAAAATGCAATATTTTATGTTTATAACTACCTGACGATTTTTGTAGGAATACTAACTTTATACAGTATTCGATTCCTCTGGAATCGAACCGAAGAGCCTGTGACAAAGCCACTGAACGCATCTTTGGATTGCGGATAGAGAGTCCCTGTACCAAAGGTTTCCGCTGAATATGGGTACAATAATTATTAAGCAGTCGCGGACAATTGTCCAGGGATGTTTTCGGAGGAGTAAGCCCTACGCGGAGGCGTAACAGTCGTGCCGGAAGCTGAATGGCACCTGGGTGAGATGTTTTGAACGGTGTCTCTGGGATACCGGCAACCTCTCTGAATATGCAGCCTCATCCTTGCAAGCGGGGCTCTATAAGGATGAACCAACTCCTTTCTCTAACTACTCGTGAGAACAACAATGATAACACCAAACATAGTTATGATAAGTGCGGTTCAAAACAATCAAACGCGCATGGCTCCTGACAATGGGTCGGACAACAATGCCGACTACCCTAGAGTTGGGCTAGCCAATCATCACGGAGTCAATGCTATGGATCGGCAGAATTTTAGATCTTTTGGGTGAACGGATTGACTCAATGACGACCGGTTAGAGTACTATGATACCAGTATGGTCTCTAGACGAGAAGGTTACATGACACGACTGCACGCTCCTTCATGCCTCCAAGTCATTCATGATGACACCATTCGGAAATGGAGGGTAGAAAGGGAACCAGCATGCTATCTATCTGGCGGACGAAACTAAGATGATGGAAAAGCGGAGGTAAGAAAGATGTTTTCTATCTAGGGAAAGGAAGATAGCAGTGGTTTATGGAAAAGCTGGCGGCTAGGTAGATTGCGGAAAGCGGGCCTCGTTGAAGAGAAAGTTACGGAACCCTGATGCACTAACGTTTGTAGAGTTGATTGCCTTTAGACGACGTCGCTGTCTCTCCTTGAGTTGGCTTCGGGTTTATCTCTGTCTGAAGTTTAATGCCATCCAACCATTAGGCAAAAGGACACTGTGATGAAGCCCCTCAAGAGAGAATGAGAGAGGGGGAGATGGAGAGAGAGAGAGGGAGGGAGAGAGAGATTAAAACTTTATTTGTCCTGGGCTGAACCCTCATGGACGCAGCAGTAAAAAATGCATATGCACATTCACAGAATTTCACACTTTATTTCACTTCAATTAGAAACATACTTAATACATTGCTAAGAATACATGACTGATCTTGAATGTCTTTCAAATATTTGCAAATTTTGGCTTTTGAAGCTGTTTGGTTTTGCTCGTCTCCAATAGAGGGCGCCACTTGAGGGCCGTCGAGGTCCCTCTCGTCGACTGTTGCGCGTCTACTCCCCCCAGTTACTCTTCCTGCTTCGCGCGGAACGGACGCGTGGCTACGCGGTAGGCAGCAGCCGTGCAATTGTGGTGTAGTCTGGTTCTACCAAATAAACCAAGATCTCAACAACATTTGGCGCCTATTGCTTCTTGAGCTGTCGTCACCCTCCTCCTTCCAGAATAACTAAATACAAGCAGTAAAATCTCTCCGCATCAACTATGTCTTCAGGTAGACTGATCCACAAGCTGATTCTGCTCCATGACGACGCCAGGCCTCAAGTGGCGGAACCAGTAGAAAAATATCGGAAAGGAATGAAATGGAAAATCTTTTCCCACCCACCATGTCCGGCAGATATTGCTCCTTCATATTTCCATTTTTTTCCGGTCAATGCAGTCAGCCCTTTCGGGAGAGCGATTCTCATCCCATGAAAGTATCAAAAAATGGCTTGATGAGCAGTTCAAGTGAAAAGAACCAGAGTTTTTCCTTCAAGGAAACCATTCCATATCCGAAAGATGGGAGAAAGTTGGCGCTTCCGATTAGCGCATGATAAAGGTACATTCCTGTACACAGTATGCTATTTGCTATTATTAGGAGGACTATAGCAATTGAAAAGGTCTGGGAAATGAATCACAAATTGCGTATAAAATCACTTGTTTATTGGAAGGATAGTATTTAATTCTACTAGAGGACGTATATATTCTACACGATGGCCTGAAGAGTAAAGAATACAAACACAGATAATAAAAACAAGATGCAACCCTGAAGAAGATTCACTGAAGTGTCGAATCATTGTAACAAATTCATGTTCCTTTAAGAATTTATATTTGTACAATCAGGAAATGGTACTTCTTAGTTATTCAATTCGACTTTTCCAGAAGTGATTTTTCTTGATTTCAATCTTGTATTTGTCGTATCTGGGCAAAACGAATATTTTTTGGCCCGAATTTCTCGAGGAATCGATTATTCAGAGGATCCTCCTTCAATATGGGGAAAGTCACGTCGGCATGATCGCCATCTATGCGTATTTTCACTTTACCAAGTTTATTATGAAGATCTATTCTAGGAGCCATGAATGGAAACAATGTATTACCCAGAAGTAATCCAATGATGTATTCACGATTCCCTTCCTTTTGTATTCCTACCTTGTAAATGTCTGCTGGTAAATTGTGAATTATATTTATCAATGTTTCGATATGATGAACGTTGAGTTGAATGGGCATGGGATGAACTGCGTCCTCTTTATGTGGCGAAGCTAATGCTGGAAACAAAGATTAGCAAGATGGTAAATCAATATTTTTTGGCAATAATCAAATTATGAGGAGGATTTTCTATATTGATTTCTCCAAGAAAAATTTGGCTGGAAGGGGAAGTGAGGAAAAACGGGGTAGGGAAAGTCAGGGAAACGAGGGTAGGACAAATAGGGAAAGTTGGGGAATATTAGGAGAGTAAAAATAGGGAAAGTTAGGGAAAGTTAGAGGAGGTACAGTAGAGAGAATGAAGAGAGGACAAGTAGGGCGAGTGGAGAAAAATAAAGGAAAAAGTAAAGGAAAAGGTAGAGGAAAAAGTAGAGGAAATTTTTTTCCGGAAAGAAATCAAAAGTAGAGTTTTATTGCATACTAAGTTCTAACGAAAAGATGCATAGAACACTGACGAAGCAGTTTCACAAATTATGAAACCTCGCAAATCAAAAAATGTGAAAATAATAAAAAGATTACGATTTCAAAGAGGAAGTATCTCAACTGCAAATAAAAATACACTTTTTAATATAGATTTTATGATATTCACCAAAAGGATTAGTAAAAAGCACCAGGATGGAGCATATAATACCAATCATAATTCTAAGTTTCATGAAATGAGGAAACTCGATTATGGTCTGTTTTTTCCACACTAATTCACAAAAATGCTCAAGATTCATGACATCATGTGTAATTCTAAGTGTAGAAAACGTTTTATAACGTAATGACAACAACAATGATTCACGAAGAGAAGTTTTTGTTTGATCAGTCCAATAAATTAAAATAGCCTACTTTTCAAAGGGTCCTGATCTTGCACGGTTGTATATTGTATATGTGCCAAATTTTATCAGAATGATTTACAGCTGTCTGGAATCAATTCGAACAAATCATCCAATTTCAGTAAAAGAGACAATGAAACATTTATTAATACTCATTTATTTTTTGAAGTTATATAGCCTAATTGTATACTTACTTCTAACGGAATAATTACGCAGGTAGAGTCAATGAAAACATTCCATCTATCGATCAAAAGATAAGGGTACATTTATGTAGACAGTACGTATTTTATTATTAGGAAGAATATAGCAATCAAAGAGGTTTCAAGAATCACGACTCACTAATCCAATATGACATCGCTCATTTATTTACAAAAATAATGTAAAATTCCACTCAAGGGAGAAACATATTAATTTTCTAACGAAATCAAATTAAAGAAGGCAGTAAGCTTCACTGAAATTGTCCCAATGTTTCAAATTCAGAAGCTTAAGAATTGGCAACACAATTTCAATAGGAAATGTCTTTTCCACATACACGGAAGAAAAATTCGACTATTCAAAAAAATGTCTAGCCCAGGAAGAAATTTCAATCATATGGTCAGGTCTATTCCTAGACTCTAACCTGAATCCTTTTTTTTCAAGTCTTCGCTGTCGGAGGTGGCTGGATTAATAAACGTCCAAATAATTCCAACTAACTTTTTAGGAGAATATACAATTTTATCCACTTCCCAATTCTTCCGGACATTTTTTAAAAATTTGTTGCTCTTACAAAAAAAAATTGTGATCGATATACGAGAAATGTCGCCGAACAGAGCGAAGGACAGAAAATCAACTTCGATAATTGAAAACTCTGTGTGATTATTGTTTACCAAGAAAGAGCTACTTTTTTCAAGTCTGTGTAGTTAACACTCTACTATAAAATTGGTTGAAAAAAGATATGCGGGGCCTACTGGAATATCCTTAATTTCTTCTTCGGTCAATGGGGCAGTCGTGCCGCTTCTTATGCTTATTTTTGTCCGTCGTTGACAGCCGTTGTGCCATTTATAGATTCCAGCAAGAATATCATCAGGATTCCATATTGCAAAGACGTCACCATCGATTGATGATAACACAATTTGTTCTTCTGTTGGTGTGGGCGCAAAGACATGCCGTCTTATGAGGGTTCGAAGTAATTTATTTGCCGGAATTGTGTACCTTTGTAGCTGGTATTGCCGGTGCGGATATTTCCTTGAAGTGAGCCGAATAGATTGATGTTGGCCTAAATTATATTCACATCCGTCAGAAGCAGTAAGCCTGATAGGTGGAGATTTGTACCCGGCACGAGGAGACCTGGAACTGGTACGAAGAGGAGGCTCGGGAAGAGAATGTTGTACGTCAGAAGAACTAGAAGATGGTCTGCCACGAGGAAGGCCCGGAATAGGCTCGCCGTTAGGTAAACAGTCAAACTGTGAACTTACCTCTGCAAGAAGAAACAGACGATTATATTTTGGAAGAAGAATAAACTGTGCAAGAGTAGGTCATTTTAGTTTATTGGAAAATGCAAAAACATTTGTTCTTCGAACTTCGATTAGTGCTGCACTGGACACCCAATTCCGCGGCATGGAAAGGATCCTTAAGGGTGCCTTAAATGATAATGACAAGAATAACAAAGAAAAATCTGCCTACTGTGCAATCACATTTTCATCGCGCACTGCTCGCATATAGAAAAGGTTACTGGTAAATATTTATGAAGTATCGAAATCTCTGCTCCTGAAGAGATTTCAAAAATTTGTTTTGATTTTAGACTAAAAAGAAAATTAATTGACCTAAGGTTTGCGATGGACCCAATACGAAAACCGGGCAAAATTTTTGTACAGTTTGAGGAACAGTGAAAGCTTGGCACCTTCAAGAGCACCTATAATCATGACGACTAGCTCAATAGAATATTTGGGGTATAATCGTCGCAACTCCTTTATTAAGTCTTTGTACCTCTCCTCTTTTCATTCTTCTTGACTGTGATGTTCTTATCGGCTGGTTCCGGGAATCTGATAACGAACATAATTCGTTTCTCAAAGTCATGGAGAACTATGTCAGGCCTCGAGTGACAAAAAAAACATTTTTCGAGAATATATAGTTTCAGTAAAACTGACAGAGATGTTCATAAAGCAATATGAGTGCCTCATTAAGACTTGAGATTTTAGAGCGGACGCTGCGTGTATATAATCCCTTTTCAGGAGGTCCTCAGCATGATTTCGCAGCTGATGTTGCGAAAATTGCTAGAGCACTAAGTGCTTCTTTTTATCTTAAAAATAATATATTCTTGAAAATCTCTTAAAACCAGGTAAAAAGGCAATCAATTTCTGTCAAGCGTTTGCTTGACATCTTAACCACACCAGACTTGTGTCAAATTGTATTTTCCTGATTTTTTAAAGTCTTCATCTAACTCTATCTTTCTAACTTTTCCATCAACATTTCCCCATTGAAGCTCTAATAAATCCTGTGTCTCAATATCTCTTAAGTATCTATCGAACTTCTTTTTTGGTAAGTAGCACTGGATGAAATCTTCTAAGATTCTAGAACATAGGATTTGATGCAAGATTGGTGCTGTTAAGATTTGATAGAGTATCATAAGATGTTATTGATAGAAAATACAAGATTTCTATACGAATAGAATTTGTCGAAAATTTCCTGCAGTTTTCAAATAGGATTCAAAACAAGGTTTGTGCCGATACGATTGTATAGAGTTTCAATTATAAACTGATGATAGGAAAGTAAACGATGAGGAAGGTAATACAATTTAATTGAAATGGGCGATATTCTGAAGCATAGGATTTCATAATTTTTTGAACTGGTAAGATTTGCTTGATTGAATTAGGTAGGATTTTTATCCAATATGCTCATAGAACTTCTTACGCAAAATTTAGATACGATATAGTATTATATTTACCAATGGAATTGAGGATGATCGTCAAGGTGAAGAGAAAAGTATAAACGATGCCCATTTTTTGCAATTATGTGAAAAACTGATTTACGCGTTAATGCAGAATTAAATCAAGTACATATAATTATTATAGTAGTGTTTCGTTAAAGTATATCAGTAATGTATCTCAATCCTTATCTCACGGATTATAGACCTTGACCTGGTCTATCTGAGATATTTATATTTCGCGAATCAGTTTAAGATAAGAAATTTTGGTTGCTAATGAGGAACATCGTCGCAAAATATTTAAAACGTCATATTAAATTAGTTCATAACATCCGCATCTCATCAGGCCTTAGTCCGTGGATGATGATAAAAACCTGGTTTTGCCACAGAATAAGTTGAAGAAATTATAATAAATAATAAATCAAAATTCTCTGACGAACAACACTGAGTTTGTTCAGATGAATTTGTAGAATATAGGCCGCACATCGGCACAACTGGTAAAAATTAAATTTTGGACCTGAAAAGTAAACCAGCACTAGAAATAATGAATAAATAAAATAATGAATCCGTTGAATATTGTAGGCTACAGTTCAAGTGGACTGCTGAAAGTCGAATTCTTAATTTAAAGAGTCAAACATGTCTAGCAATAATTAATAAACAAACATAAAAAAGTAGGACTAAAGCTTCATGTAGTCAACTGAACCTAAGATTTTAAGAGGAAGTGGCTGAATGTCGTAGGCTTCAGGTCAAGTGAAATGCTAAACATTCAATTTTATGAAAATGAGTAGGTTGAAAATGAACATCGTATGCTACAACCAACATTTCCAGACATTTTTCAGACTTTAAGAGCAGCTGAAATTTGACCTTCAAAATTTAGGCATGACCTAGAAAATATCGTTAAACAGAGCGGGAGATTTTTCGTTTACTAAGATAGAGCTACTTTTTCTTTATTGTCAGGAAATTTGTTCCTATAATGAATTCTTTCCGAAAGTAACTTATTTATCCCTGTACTTTACACACTCTACTGTGAAACTCATTGAGAAAGGGTGTGCGGGGCCTACTGGAATTTCCTTAATTTCTTCTGCGGTTAATGGGGTAGTCGTGCCGCTTCTTATGTTTATTTTTGTCCGTCGTTGACAGCCGTTGTGCCATTTATAGATTCCAGCAAGAATGTCATTAGGATTCCATATTGCAAAGACGTCACCATCGACTGATGATAATACAGTTTGTTCATCTGTTGGTGTGGGCCTAAAGACATGCCGTCTTAAGAGTAATCGAAGTGATTCATTCGTCGGAATTGTGTATCTTCGTAGCTGGTATTGTCGGTGCGGATATTGCAAGCAAGTGAGCCAAATGAATTGATGTTGGCCCAAATCATATTCACATCCGTCAGAAGAAGTAAGCTTAGTAGGTGAAGATGTGTACTTAGCACGAGGAGATCTGGATCTGGCACGAAGAGGAGACTTAGCAGGAGAACTTTGTATTCCAGAAGAAGAAGAAGAAGAAGAAAAAGAAGAATAAAAAGAGAATTCTCTGCCACGAGGAACGCCAGGTATAGGTGCGCCATTAGGTAAGCATTCGAACTATGAACTGAATTCTGCAAGAAGAAACAGAGGGTTGTATTTTTATAAGTAGAGTAAACTGTGCAAGAGTAGGTCATTTTATTTGATTAGAATATGCAGAGACATTTGTTCTCCAAATTTCTGAATAAATTATATAATTAAAAAATTAATTGTTTATGTATACAGTATTTTCTCATCTGGCCCTAGCTTGATCTCCATTAAAATGAACCTCTGTTTATTTTACAAGATTAATATCACATTGTCATCTTCAATTCATTATTAATTCTTTATGAAAAAAGTATTTTATAGTTCTTCTGTTGAGAAGCTCAGGGTCTTTGGAAATGCCAGAAATTCTTCCATGGGGATGAACATTTAAGCTTGCCAAGAGACAGATGATAGCTGTGAAGATCTTCTACAGCTTGGTCAGACAAGCTACTGGGCTATATTTCCTAGAGTGAGACAAGTTGCCCTCCTTTAGAAGAAGCACTGTGCGTCCTTTCACCAGCTTTTTTCGGAATGTGCTCTTTAAACTTTAGATATGAGGTAAAAATTAGGTTCAGATGCTGGTGAGTTGAAGGAAACTTCTTCCATCAAGAGCTCTTGATACCATCTGTTCCTGCAGCGGAAAGCCTCTTGAAACTTATTTTACGTCTTTGGTAGTAATGAGTGGTCATTACTCCCGTAGGTGTTATGATGTCACTGCACAGGTCATTGAAGCTATTTATTATCTTTGCGTCTTCATGCAGTGGCTGCTGGACTTTGTAGACTCCTCTCTAAAATGCCTCAACCTCCTTTGGCTGGGGTCATAAGCTTCCTACCAGTTGTTCTTAAGCCACTGAGATATTATCTGTGGGACGCCCACTGTCTGTCTAAGCTATCTTTGTGCGTATTCAATGCATGCGTCTTTTGGTCTTATGATCAGACCTTTATTTTGTTTTACGGTCTGCACCTGCTAAAGTTGTCTCTCATTCATCCGCATCGCAGTTGATGGTCCAGAGGTCAGAATCTTCCAAAAAATCTCCACAAAGCGCGTCATCTACTTGAGTTAGATCTTCGTGTTTGAAAGAAGCCCGGATGTTAATGTATCTGCTGGTCCTCAAGCATCGCTCTTTCTCTACTGGATGCCTGCGCGCGTTTGGTCTAGAGCTTCAAGTGTTTCCTGCACCACAGAACATGCTGATGAGCCACATTACATCGTGGTTAATAGGTCACGCTGGTACCGCAGCACTCTAGTAGGTCATCCCTCAGTCGATCAGTTCACTCGAAACTATTTAGACGTTGCCAGTTCATCTTATTGTCTCCCTCATGATAAGCTTCTCCAGCTTCAGGGCAGTTGGCATTGTTTTCCGACCTTTTTTCGGGAGCCATGCGCGTTCGATTGTTTCCAACCGCAGTCACAACTAGATTTGGTGTTATAATTGTTGTTCTTCCGAGCTGTGGGTATCTTGCAGTCATCGTTATGGTTGCTACTCCTTAGGGTGAGGGTTTTCCTTCTTGACCATCCCTGCAGTATTTTCCGCGACTGCTTATTCAGTTTGTCGTTATATTCCGCAGTAATTTTCGGTACAGTGTCCCACAGAGGCTCACTTGATTGGACAAATCTTTCAAAAGTTAGCATGGCTAAAAGATTCAGGTAACCACACAGGAATATAGACATACAGAATACAGACCTGCAGAATACAGACATGCAGATATACAGACAGAAAGACACGGACAAAATTTCATGAGTTTTGGACTTTGCAATTGCCGAAACGTAAAGATTCGTAAAAAACTAGAGATCGGAAATTTGGACGAATACGTTACACTCTCATAATTCAGAATATAAAAACGTCCTTAAGATTATGGATATACTATAGTATTATATTCACCAATGGAATTAAGGATGCACGTCAAGGTAAAGAGAAGGGTACAAACGATGTCCATTTTTAGCAATTTTGGAAAAAACTGGTTCATGCGTCAAAGAAAAATTATGTGAAGTGTATTCAATTCTTATCGCTTTAATCTCATCACTTTATACTAATCGCTTCGTTTTTTATTCATACTGCTAAAATGATAAGATTAGGATAGTTATCTAAATGCTTATTTTCTCGAGAATAAAACTCTTCACAACTTTATCTCATCCCATCATGAAAATTTTTTTAAAGTGCCTAAAATCATGAACACTTCATTTAAAAAAAAAATATATATATAGAACAAATAATAATATGAGACATTAATGACGTATGTAATCCTACAAATACGCAAATCTAACTTGGAGATAGCTTCCAAATATCCAAATTGTTAAATATGTGCAAATTACCAAACAAACTCACTGCCGGTACTGACCTAATTTTTGGGATTCTAATAAAAAACGTGCTGTCTGGCTTACGACATGATGGCCAGTGTTGAATCCAATATCAAAAAAATGCAGAGGCAGGTCAGGATCTCGCTAGACTGCATATGGCGAATACTATTTGCAGAGCTATGAATTCTGGCTACGCAGTAAAATCGAAATTCGTACAGCCCTTCGATGAAATCAAACAGGCCGGAGAATTAGCGAAAGGGAAACCTCAAATTATTTTTCTCGAAGCTGACAAAGGTCACACGACCATCGCGATGAAACGGGAAAGATAAGAAGAAAAGGACACAACGAAAAAAGTTGCAAGGGAAGTCACCAAGTTGGTTAAAAAATGGGAATCAATAGAATACGTGAATAAACCCACGGCTAAAAATCTGAAGGTATATCATGCCAACCCTTCTAGAATTTCTGGTCTTCCAAAAATCTATGAGACAGGTACCCTCCTCAGGCTGATAATATCATACGTAGGTAGCGCGACTTATGACTTGGCAACCTTTTTGAAAAATATTATTGCTAATAATATCGAAGCTTCTAAATCGGGAGTGCTCAACAGCTTCGATCAGAAAACGCCATTCAAGAATGGTCATGTCATTATTGAACAGAATATTTCGAACACTTTTGAATGCGAGAACACTCATTCGCAAATAATTGGAAAATGGCACGTACTAACTTCCCATTAAAATTATTTTACCTAGATCTTTGTGATGTGCTAAATATTGTGAAAAATATTGTAGTTAAATTTGTCAACCCATTTTTTTGTACATTCCAATATATTCAAATGTTCTGCTCTCAAGAGTGTCCTACGCTTCTATAGTTCACCGCAAATACTTTTTTTGCATAATGAATATTATCAGTTAAGTGCAAAGCTCACGGATAAAGAATTTAAAAAATTATTAAACTCACGGCTTTGGTAGAGATTAGCAATTTTATTAATGGACGTTAGTAACGTTTATAATCGGGTATTTTTCGGTTGTTTTGTACACGAAAATCTAAAAAGACGTATGAGGAAATAATTGCTAACCTTCAGAGTTCTTACAAATAATTCATAATTTATTTTTGAGATTTTAGTTTGCATTTATGATTACATGACAAGGAATGTTTGAATTGTGAAACTATAATTTTGATTCAACTTGAATTATATTTTCTATTGATTGAAAAAATTGTGCCTTATTTTACAAATTTAGAACAATGTAATTCTGAGTTAATCAGCTGTCAGAGGCGGCTTAGTTAATGGTGCTTTCTCTTATAGCGCTATTCTCAAGTTTTCCTCGACTTTTCATAACCTTTTCCAGACATTAGGAGCAGTAAAAAGTTGACCTTCAAAATATAGAATTGGCCAACAGTGATTTTTTTATAGATTTATTGCTCTCAAAACAAAACAACATTTTTCATCGAGATACGAGAAATATCATTGAACAGAGCTAAAGATATCGAATCAACTTGGCTTGTTGCAAACTTTGTGTGATTTTTTTTACTAAGATAGAGCTACTTTTTCTCAAGTTTCAGTAATTTTTGACCTAACAATAGTTCTTTTTTTCAAGTAACTTATTCATCCGTGCATTTCTCAATCTACTGTGAAATGCTTCAAGAATTTAAATGAGGGGCCTACTAGAATATCGTTCATTTCATCTTTGGTTAATGGGCTTGTAGTGCCGCTCTTCATGTTTATTTTTGTCCGTCGTTGATAGCCATTGTGCCATTTATATATTCCAGTGAGAACATTAGTAGGATTCCATATTGCAAGGACGTTATCATCGATTGATGATAATACAATTTGTTCTTCCGTAGGTATGGGCCCGAAGACATGACGTCCTATGAGTAACCGAATTCCATCACCAACCGGAAAAGTGTATCTACGAAGCAAATATTTCCGATGCGGATGTTTAGATGAAGTCACCCAAATACACTGAAGTTCGTTAAGCTCATATTCACGTCCTTCAGGAAAAGCAACCGAGGTAGATGGAGCTGTATGCCTGGCAGAAGGAGACCTAGACCTGGTACGAATAGGAGACTTGGCAGGAGAATGTTGTCTGTCAGAAGAAGAAGATGCTCCGCCACGAGGAACGCCAGGAATAGGTGCGCCGTTGGGTAAACATTCAAATTCTGTACTTAAATCTGCAAAAAGAAACAGATGATTATATTTTTTTCAAGTAGGTGAAACGACGAGGAAAAGTTTATAAATTTTTCGAAGTATGCTACATTCTGAAGCATAGAATATGATCAATTTTTGGACTGGATAAGATTTCATAGATTTTGAATGACAAACTGTTGACAGAAAAGTATACGATTCAAGAGCTGGAACTTTCTAGAAATATCCTAGAGTACCAAACACGGAATTTGAAACAAGTTTTGTATTGATAAGATTTGATGATATATATACTATAGTATTATATTTACCAATGGAATTAAGGATGACCGTCAAGGTAAAGAGAAAAGGATAAACGATGCCCATTTCTTGCACTTATGTGAAAAACTGATTTATGCATTAATGAAGAATCAAGTTGATTGTAACTAATTAATATTCTGGAGTTTTATTAGAGTATATGAATGTAATATCTCAATCCATATCTCATGGAGTATAGGCGTCGAGATTGTCCTTTTGAGATATTTATATCTATATTTCATAAATCAGTCCAAGATAAGAAATTTAAGTACCTCAACCGAAGATAATATGTATGAAATGAAGTAATTCCTTAAAATAGCGCGTCGATGAAGATCTGAATCATAAAGATAAAGACCGAACATTTGATTCTTATCGCTCTATTCTTATCGCTTTTTTCTTATCGCTTTAATTTTGTATTCTTACTGCGCAAATGATAAGAGCGACATATGTAATAGGCTATAAAACCCTCTTTTATAGCCGTATGTCACCTACTTTGACTATTTTTTATTTACTCTCGAAATATAGTTAACAAGTGATTTTTATGACAATCAATACATTTTATTGCTTTTGCAACTATATTTTTATTTTCACTATTCAAATTGTGGTGAAATTTTCGATAGACTATTCAGTACAGCAGGATCATATTATATTCAAAAAGAAGTTGAATGAATAAAACAGTTTTCGAAAAATTATTGCTGTTGGAAATAAACAAAGAATACACAGGGTTGCCACAGCCTCATTCTCTTAAAAGTGTGTTTTAGTTATATACACAGTATATTCTGTGAGTTTTATGCAGCGCAAATCATATTTGTGATCACGAGACACCCCGCTGGGGGACTTGTTGAGCCTACAAAGAGGCACAAGCCAGCCCAGCAGCCGGTGAATAGAGAGTTGTCCGAAGCTGGACAAACAGCTGCCTAAAGGACTAACAACCTGATGGTGGTGGCAAAAATGCGAGACCTTCTTCTGTAGCGGAGGGATCTTTGTATTTGTCGCAGCCGACCCTGCGGCTCAAGCTTGGCTGTAAAATACAGTGACCGAGACAAGGTCCTAGGAAGGTGCAAACCTCAAACTGTGTGGGGTTGAATTGCACGATCGGCCTCAGGGAAATAACACAACAAGAGGTCCTAAACAACTACTAGTTGTGCAGATTCCTGAGTTTCAGACAAGGGCTCTGGTGGTCCTTAATAACAGGCGCTTCTACTATATCAGATAGGTCAGCTTTAGGGTTGCATTTTATGGACATAAGGAGCCTGTTAAGACAGTGAAAGATCAGGCGCAGACCCAGATGACTGCTCTTGACTTGAGCATTACCCAGATTAACTTGCATCACAGAAAAGGCGCTTCTGCAGTTTTCCAGAGCGGCATGGTTATGAGGCACACAGGTATCTTACTAATCAATGAACCTTGATTAGTTCGAGATATTGTTAGGAGACTGGGAGGGGGGGGGGGGGGCTAGTTTTTGTCACAGGGATCCCAAAGCAGCCAAACCAAGGGCCTGCATACTGACAAAGGGAGTCAACGTTGTCCAGCTGCTAGGACTATGTTCGAGAGTCCTGATGATGATAGCCGCAGATCTTAGTGGTTTTAGAAAGGCAGTGGAACCAACCCACGAGAGGAAATACGTATACTGATGGAATACTGCAAGGTAAAGGGCATCCTTTTTGTGTTGTGCTGCGATGCCAATTGCGACCATACTTTGTAGGCTAGCGGGGATACCAATTGAAGAGGGAATGCTCTATTGGAATATGTAATTAAAATTGATTCAGATATTCTTAACACTGGAAATTCACCGACGTTTCAGAACTCGGTTAGGGAAGAAGTCATTCACATCACTCTCGGTAGCGGCAGCTCAAGAAACAAAGTTGAGAAGTGGGAGTCTCAGACCCATTTTGCGCCAGAAATTACAGAAAAACGGACTAGGACCAGTATTTCACTGAAATGTCAAGTCTTACCTTCAATTCAAGTTCATAAAACTTGGAAAATTTTGAAGGATTCTCGAGCCTAGCAGACATCGGTGCTCGCCGACTGAAATTCGACGCATCCACTCCTGGACATTTGTAAACATATCTTGAAAATCTAAAATACTTTTAATGTTTTATTGTTATAAATTGAAGATAAGTGTTGAAGATTTTGTCAGTCAATTTTAGTTCTTCCTATAAATTTTCTAAGTCGTAGCACGAGTCGAAGTTCAGGAACAAAATCTGTGAAGTTCTCAGCGATCACCGCTCTTGCGTTGATATTCTCTACATTGGGGACTCTCCTAGGCAATTCCATGAGTTGAAGTCGAGGTAGAAAATTCTCTCTTGTAGAATCGACTATTTAGAGGATCGTGATTTGAGATTGGGAAAATCACGGCGGCATGGTTGCCATCTATGCGTATTTTAACTCTGCTAAGTCTATTATGGAGATCTGCTCTAGGAGCCGTAAATGGAAACAATGTTCCCCCTAATAATAATCCAATGATGTACTCACGATCCTCTTCCTTTTCTATTCCTAGCTCGTGAGTGTGCTGCTGAATAGAGACCCACACTTACAGTTTCAAAATAACGAACATTAAGTAGAATCGGCACAGGATGAATCGCGTCCTCTTTATGTTGCCAAACTAATTATGCAAAGAGAAAATTTAAGTATTAAATTAATTGTTGTAGGGTGAACACGGGTATTGCCGACACCCTTCTAGTGAACACCACTTTGCAATAAAAATGCTTTATAGGTCCTTTCAAGAGAGGCTAGTCACATACCATGGAAGAGGCTTCATGTCTAAAGAAGAATTGCTTCGGCAACGAAAAAGCTGACCAGTTAGCAAAATGCGGCGCATCAAGTGAATAGATAGGGCCGGAACCGGTATTAGGTCTAGCGTCTTGCTGCATCGGGATGGCCATCAAAAGCTGGATCCGAACAAAGCACCGGGAATACTGGAAACAAATTCAGGGTTGCTGACAGGTTGAAGCCATCCTGGGCTATACGTACAGGATGGACAGAGCCAGAGAAATCCTGGGTTTAGTCAAGAAATACATTAGGATGGTGGTTCAGATACTTAAGGGTCACAACCACCTGAACTATCATATGTACAAAATAGGTTATAACTAACCCAACGATAGGCTACAGGAAATGCGGCAAAGATGATTGAATATCCCTGCATGTCTTATGCCAGTGCCCGGCAGTAACTAGGCTCAGGCAGCAAACCCTTGGGGCCCATTTTATGGAACTTGAGGAAATTATAACACGATTAGTGATAGATATACTAGGCTTCATCAAGAGGTCTCTGGTCAACTAATGAGAGCAAATAGTTAACGGTGTGGCACAATCAGCTTTATAGAATGACTGCCATGAAAGCTACAGTGGGGCTTCCTGCCCGCCTTCGTACTCAACTAAACTAACTAGTCAATTTTTTGAAGACTCAGAAAAGAGTTAGCGACTTCCCTGTGAAGGGGCCAATCTTCAATCGCCTCCTTTCTCTGAGTCAAGTCTTCCTCTATCCAGATCCCTGTGTTCTTCAGCATACCCCTTGCTTCCGAAATTTC
Source organism: Andricus quercusramuli (assembly GCA_932178445.1). Taxonomy (NCBI): domain Eukaryota; kingdom Metazoa; phylum Arthropoda; class Insecta; order Hymenoptera; family Cynipidae; genus Andricus; species Andricus quercusramuli. The sequence continues at coordinate 34,356 of CAKNXH010083511.1, forward strand.
AGCTTTATTCTCTGCTGTTTTCAGCTTCAGCATTAGCCCTCCATCGATTTTCCAGGACTGCTCCACTTCTGCTTTGCGCTGCGTATAAGCCGCTGAGCTCCTGAACACCTTACAGTCCTCTCCACTTACCCCTAGAACTTTCACATTCCTCCTCCTCAAAATTCTGGCCTCCTTCTCCTCTCTCCACTCTTCCTCCGTCAACGCTTTCGGCGGATTCTTTTAGTTACTCTCAGTCTCATCCTTCTCTGTCTGACTGCTTGCATCCCTCATCTTTCTCTCCTTACTTATTGCTGACAAATCTCCCTCCTTTTTAGATTTCACATTCTTCGCCCTCTCCATACATCCTTTAACTTTGAGATGTAGCTCCTGGAAGCTTTGTTGCATTTTCGCCATTTCTTCAAGCAGCTTCTCCCTTTCTTTCTTGCTCTTCAGGTTCGCTCGTTCTCTCTCCTTTTCGCTCTCCACTTCAACCAACTCCCACCAAGCCTCCATCTTCTTCTTTCTCTTCTCTCCTTCTCTACTCAGCACGCTGCTCTTCTTTCTACCGATAAGACGCTGTTGTCTCTCCATCGCTTTCTCTCACTTCCCGTCAGCTGAGACTTCTCCCTTCAATAACCACTGTAGTCAGACTACCACCTCGTCCTAGTTGACGCTCTCGCCACGTGTGCCTCCAGCGCTTCTGTTCCTTGGCCCTTCCGGTTCGTCCCCTAACCTCAAACTCCCACGTTTCTGTTTTCACTTTTTCGTTTTTCTCCTTCCCTACAGTATCCACTTCCACAGTTTCACTTCCATCCTTTGATAATTACCTCCTCTTCTTTTCTTTCACCTCTCAAAACACCTCCTGCCCTCAGAATCCTCTTTATGACGCAAAAAGTGACACACCGATCTCACTCACGTCCACTTTACTCAATTCCTGAACCGGAAGTTCTATATGCTTTTAATCTTTATTGTTTATAAAAACTGTGACATTCCCCTTATGGTTAGCATGACATCTTTTTTTTTATAAAGCTGTGAGTTCTCGTAAATAATATCTACTTTCACTTAAAAATTAAATTTTGTAACTGAAAATTAGCTTTCCCACTTTTTAGTATATATTCATTTTTTTTACTGGAAAATTCATCTTTTTGGTTGATTTTTTTTTCTTTGTTGAAAACTTAACTATTTGTTTGAAAACTTGGTTAAAAGTAGAACTATTTTCATAAAGTCAGTTTTCTAGTTGAAGATTCTTGATTTTATTTGAAAATGTTTCCGTTGAAAATTTTATTATTTTCTTCAAAGTTTGGTTTTTGGTGAAACATTTGTTTTTTTCAAAAGAAAATTTAACTATTCAATTTTTGTCGAAAATTTGTCCTTCTTAGTTGGAAATTCGTCCACTTTGTTGAAATCTCGTGTTTTTTGGTAAAAAAAATATATCTTGGCTGGAAATGCAGTATTTTAGTTAAAAATTCATCTCTTTGGTTGAAAATTGAAGTACTTTGTTGAAATTTTTTTGTTGGACTATTAATTTTTTTAATTTAAAATGTTACTATTCCATTTCTGGTTGAACATTCATCATTTTTAATTGATACTTCAACTATTTCCTTGAAAATCTGTCTTTATCGGTAAAAAATTAATCTTCTTCGTTAAAAATTCATTTTTCTGGATGAAAATTCCACCATTTGGTTACAAATTAATCTAATTTGTTGAAAAAGTAACAATTTTTTCCAAAGAGTATCCTGTTTGGATGAAATTTTTGGTTGAAATTTTATTTTTAACTGAAAATTTCATTATCTAAGTTCAAGATTTATAATTTTGTTTGAAAATTCAGTTCCTTGATTGCAAATTCAACTATTTTTAGGAAAATTCGTGTTTCTTTTTTGTTGGAACTAAATTTTTAGCTGAAAATTCAACTATTCCATATTTGGTTAAAAGTTGATCTTCTTTAGTTGAAAAATACAGTTTTTATTTTCTGTATTCAAGTTTTTATTTCTGTTTTACTTTCTCAGAGTTTTTTCCAATTTTGATGCAAATCATTAAAGGTTCAAAATAAATCTGGATTGAAAAAAAATTAATAAAAAAAAAAAAAGTCGAATATGCCAGGGATAAAAGTTACTCTCAAGTTGAAAACAAAAATGATAAATACATCATTATATTTATTTAAAGTTGATAATGGTAATTATTAATTAATTAATTAATAATTCAGAGTTTAGAGTATCTTTTATTCATGACGTATCGGAATGTTTTATTTTTGTAATAATTTTTTTATTTGATAACCTCCAGTAAATTTTAAATATGCATACATAATTTATATTCATATGTTTATGAGTTTTAAATCTTTCATAAGGCCGTACACCTGTAAGAATTTTCCAAACATAAAAAAGATCAGGATAGATAAGATAAAAGACAGATGCCGATTATGATTAGCCTCGGATTTTTTTTTTTTTTTTTATTCACATATGATAGATTTTTTCAAACACCTCATAAATCGATATATTTTAATGCCATGATTATCGATATAGCCATAAAAACCCCTGGAACTATCATTTTCAGTGTGAAAATTTGAGAAAAAAAAAAGTTTCGAAAATATTTCCAAAGATTTCGAAACATTTAATGATTTTTTGAAGATTTCACAAAGATTGAGAATATTTGGTGAAGATTTTTGATAGAACTAAAAAATTTCAGAAGATTTCACAAAGACCTCAATGATTTCACAAAGATTTCAAATATTTCGAAAAGAAGTAACAAGATTTCACGAAGATTTTATAAAGATTTTAGAAAGATTCCAATGATTTTCAAAAACTTCACAAAGATTTAAAATATTTAGCAAATTTTTCAGATAGATTTCAAACATTACATAATGATTTCAATGATTTCTAAAAGATTTTGGATAGATTTCAGTCTTCACGAATACTTCAATAATTTCACAAAATTTTTAGATTATTTCGTAAAGATTTCACAAGAGATCACAAAGATTTAGCAAAGATTTGAAAAGGATTCCAATGATTTTTAAAAAATTTGACAAAGATTTTAAATATTTCGCAAAGATTTCAGATAGATTTTACTCAGATTTTACGAAGATTTCACAAAAATTTTGATGATTTTCCAAATATTTCAAGGATTTCAAATTTTTCTCAAAAATCTCAGGTAGACTTGAAAGACTACTTGAAGATTCCAATGATTTCCTTAAGATATTAAAGATTTGGAATAGATTTGAAAGTTTCCACAAATAATTCAATGATTTCACAAAAGATTTCCAATATTTCACAAAGTTTTCACAAGATTTCATTAAGATTTCATGAAGATTTTAGAATGATTTTAGTGATTTCCCAAAGATTTCAAAGATTTCAGATAGATTCAAAAGTCTTCACGAATAGGTCAATGATTTCACAAAAGATTAAGATTATTTTGTGATGATTTCACAAGAATTTACAGTGATTTTACAAAGATTTCAGAAAGATTCCAATGATTCATCAAAAATTTCACAAAGATTAAAAATATTGCGCATGGATTTCAGATAGATTTCATACAGCTTTTACAAAAATTTCACAAAAATTTGGATGATTTTCCAAATATTTCAAATATTTCAGATAGACTTGAAAGATTGCTTGAAGATTCCAATGATTTCCGTAAGATTTTGAAGATTTGGGATCAATTTGAAAGTCTTCACAAATAATTTAATGATTTCACAAGAGATTTCCAATATTTCACGAAGATTTCATAAGATTTCGTTAAGATTTAATAAAGATTTTAGAATGATTTCAATGATTTTCCAAAGATTTCAAAGATTTCGAATAGATTCAAAAGTCTTCACAAAGACTTCAATGATTTCACAAAGATTTCAGATATTTCTCAGAGAGTTCAACAGATTTCACACCGATTTTACAAAGATTTCACAAAAATTTCAATGATATCCGAAATATTTCGAAGATTTTCAATTTTTCTCAACGATTTCAGGTAGATAGACTTCAAAAACTACTTCAAGATTTCAATGATTTCCTAGAGATTTCAAAGATTTGGGATAGATTTAAAAGTCTTTACAAAGACTTCAATGATTTCACAAAAGATTTTAAATATTTCGCAAAGATATCACAAGATTTCGCAAAGATTTCACAAGATTTTACAGAGATTTTACAAAGATTTCAGGAAGATTCCAATGATTCATCAAAAATTTCACAAAGATTTTAAATATTTCGCAAAGATTCCAGATATATT
>CAKNXH010083520.1:0-19806 GCA_932178445.1 Andricus quercusramuli
AACTCAATTTTCAACAAAAAAGTTAATTTTCAACCAAAAAGTTAATTTTCAACCAAATACTTGAATTTTGAATTATAAGAAAAATAATTCTAAACCAAATGGATGAACTTTTTAGTGAAACAGATGAATTTTCGACAAAATAGTTGAATTTTCAACCGTAAATCACGAAAAAATGAAAAAAAATCTAAATTTGTATTTTTCATGCAATTTAAGGAATTCAAGGAATTCATGGAATTCATAAAATTCATGTAAATCACGGAATCTATAGAATTCATGGAAATTACCAAATTCACGAAATTCACGAAATTCATGTAATTCACGGAATTGGCGAAATTCATGGAATTCTCGGAATTCATGAAATTCTCGGAACTCATGGAATCACGGAATTCCTGGAATTCACAGAATTCATTGAGTTAACGGAATTCACTAAATTCACAGAATTCACGGATTTCATGGAATTCGTTGAATTTATGCAATACACGGATTTCAAGGAATTCACTAAATTCACGGAATTCAAGGAAATCATGGAATTCGTCGAATTCATGGAATTCTTAAAATTCACGGAGATCACAGAATTCACGGAATTCATGGAATTCACGGAATTCAAATAATTCACGAAAATTATGGAAATCACGGAATTCGTGGAATTCACAGAATTCACGGAATTAACGGAATTCATGAAATTAACAGAATTGATGAAATTAACGGAATTCATGAAATTCACGGAATGTATGGAATTCACGGAATTGAAGAAACAAATACCTGAATTAGTATTTTTTTTTCTTTGTTCATGATTTATTGTTCGATGTTTTAATTTTTTTGATTTTTTCAATTCGTCCATTTCGAAGTCAGACCTACAAAAGATGATGGACATTCCTTTGTTCAAACATTTAGCCATTTTGTCGAAAATTTGTTGTTTTTTTGTTAAAAAGGAATTTTTTCACTGAAAATGTAGCTATTCCATTTTTCTGAAATTTTAGGAAGACCAGCCAAAATGTAATAAATTTTATTCATCCCGAATTTCGGGAGGATGAGACACTTTGTGATAAGATAATGGATAAAAAAAGGGAATAAAAATATTTTTAATATCAAAATTTATGACTGCGTGGATACATTTATTTGTTCGTGGAGAAAAGCTTAAATACCAATTGAACATAAAACACATATAATAACTATATACAAGCTGTCGGTGTATATAGCCAGTCGATTTCACTTTCAACTGCGCTTACATTACTGCATCTTCCCTCTATTCGATAACAATCGGAATCCAATTATTCGCTCGTTTATAATCGCTATTGTGAAAATCACATAGAAGTGTAACAAGTGTAATAAACATGAAATTGGTGAGCGTGTTTCTAATTGATAATAAATTCAGTAATTCAGAAACTAATTTTTACAACATCATTCACAAAAACATTTCATACAAAATAAACTAGCTGTGAATTCGATCTCAAGTGTTTACACTTTGTTTGTATTCATAATTATACAAACAATACAAAATTACGAAATATTACAAAAAATGTTTTGAATACAAAGAAAAATCAGACAAATCAAATTTTGTATTCGAAATTGTAATTTTTCGAGCTGGAAAAAGCAAGGGAAAAATTCTGTCACACCCTATTCCTTTTCCAGCTTTATGATTTTTTTTTCACAAAAATTGTATCAATGTTATAGGTCAATCGATACTTCTGGAATCAACACATCTTTTCTGTGCTTGCCTCAACTTTGAATTGTATTATTAAGAAAATTTTTACTATAAAAATCGAGTTTGAAAATATATAAATGACCATAAATTCCCTGATCTTCATTGAATTGTATTATAATTGTAGGTCAATCGATGCATCTCTAACCAAGGAATCTTTTATATTCTTGCATCAACTTTGAATTATGTTAAAGAGAAAAGTTTTACTATGAAAAACCGTATTTTCAAATATTATGCATTATCATAGCTTCCTTACTCTTCAATAAAAGTATTAATATTATAGGTCAATCGATTCGTCTCGAATCAACATATCTTTTCTATTCTTGCATCAACTTTGAATTATGTTAATGAGAAAGGTCTTACTATAAAAATCGAGTTTGAAAATATATAAATGACCATAACTTCCCTACTCCTTCATAAAATGTATCATAATTGTAGGTCAATCGATTCGTCTCTAACCAAGGAATCTTTTATAATGTTGCATCAACTTTGAATTATATTAATGAAAAAACTTTTACTGTAAAAAACCGATTTCTAAAATATGTAAATTACGGTAACTTCCCTAATCTTTAATAATATGTATTAATATTATAGGTCAATCGATTCGCCTCAAACCAAGGAATCTTTTATGTTCTTGCATTAACTTTGAATTACGTTAAAGAAAAAAGTTTTAATATAAAAGCCCGATTTTAAAAATATATAGATGAAAAACCGATTTTCAGCATATGCAAATTACTATAACTTCCCTAATCTACAATACAATGTATCAATATTATAGGTCAAACAATTCATCTCGAATCCAGGAATCTCTTATGTCCTTGCTACAACTTTAAATTATATTGAAACAAAATTATCATCATAGAAAACAGTATTTCCAAATATTATGCATTAATATAGCTTCCTCACTCTTCAATAACATGTATTGGTATTATAAGTCAATCGATTCGACTCGAATCAACACATTTTTTCGGTTCTTGCATCAACTTTAAATTATATAGATGAAAAAAGTTTTACCATAAAAAACCAATTTTCACAATATATAAATTACTGTAACTTTCCTACTCTTTGATAAAATGTATTAATCTTATAAGTCAATCGATTCGTCTCGAATCAACACATCTTTTCTGTTCTTGCATCAACTTTGAAATATATTCATGAAAAAAGTTTTACAATAAAAAACCGATTTTCAAAATATGTAAATTACCATAACCTCCCTACTCTCTAATAAAATGTATCATTATCATAGGTCAATCGATTCGTCTTGAACCAACGAATCTTTTATATTCTTGCATTACCTTTGAATTACGTTCAAGAACAAAGTTTTACTGTAGAAAACTGTGTTTCCAAATACTAGGAATTACCATAACTTCCTTACTCTTCAATGAAACGTATTGATATCATAGGTCAATCGATTCGTCTCGAATTAACACATCCTTTTTGTTCTTGCATCAATTTTGTATTATATTGACGAAAAAAGTTTTACCATGAAAAACCGATTTCCAAAATATTTAAATTACTAGAACTTCCCTAATCTTTGATAAAATTCAATAATATTATAGGTCAATCAATTCATCTCGAACCAACGAATCTCTTATATTCTTGCATCAACTTTGAATTATTTTGAAGAAAAAAGTTTTTACTATAAAAAACCGTATTCTTAAATATTCTGCATCGCCATAGCTTCCATACTCTTCAATAAAATGTATTAATATTACAGGTCAATCGGTTCGTCACGAATCAACACATCTTTTCTGTTCTTGCATCAACTCTGAATTACGTTACAGAAAAAAGTTTTGCTATGAAAAACCGATTTCCAAAATATGTAAATCACCACGAATTCCCTACTCTTTAATGGAATGCCTTAATATTATAGGTCAATCGATTCGTCTCGAACCAATGAATCTTTCATATCTCTGCGTCAACTTTGAATTATGCTAACGAAAAATGTTTCACTATAAAAAACCGATTTTAAAAATATATGAATTACCATAACTTCCCTACACTTCAACACAATGTATTAATATTATAAGTCAATCGACTCGTAGCGAACCAAGGAATTTTTATATTCTTGCAAAAACTTGGAATTTCGTTGAACAATAAAGTTTCACTGTTAAATACCGCGTATTTTCAAATATTATGCATTACCATATCTTCCCTACTCTTTAATGAAATGTATTCATATTATAGGTCAATTGATTCAACTCAAATTAACACATCCTTTTTGTTCTTGCATCAAATTCGAATTATATTGATGAATACAGTTTTACCATGAAAAACCTATTTTCAAAATATCTAAATTAATATAACTTCCCTACTCTTTATTGAATTGTATTATGATTGTAGGTCAATCAATTCGTCTCGAACCAAGAAATTTTTTAATTTTTCGACACATCCTTAAATTGAGAGAATAAAAAATTTTTACTATAAAAATCGATCTCAAATGTAATGTAAATGACGATAGCTTCCTTGCTATTTAATAAAATGTATCAATATAGATATTAATATAGGTCAATTGATTTTTAATTAAATGTGTGAATATTACATGGCAATCGATTTTTCCCAAATCAACATAACTTTTCTATTCTTGCATCAACTTCTCATTATGAGAATTAGAAAATTTTTACTATAAAAATCTATTTTGAAAATATATAAAAAACGATAACTTCCCTTCTCTTCAATGAAATGCATTATTATTATAGGTCAATCGGTTCTTCTCGAACCAAAGAATCTTTTATTTTCTCGCATCAACTTTAAATTATGAGAATAAAAAATTTATACTATAAGAATCGATTTTCAATATAATATAAATGACGATAACTTCCTTACTCATTTATAAAATGAATTAATATTCTAGGTCAATCGATATGTCTTGAATCGACACATCCTGTCTGTTCTTGCATCAACTTCAAATTATATTAATGAACAAAGTTTTACGATAAAAAACCGATTTTCATAATAAATAAATTATTATAACTTCCCTACTCTTTGATAAAATGTATTAATATTGTAGGTCAATCGATTGGTCTCGAACTAAGGAATCTTTTATATTCTTGCATCAACTTTAAATTATGTAGAAGAAAAAAGTTTTACTATAGAACACCGTATTTCCAAACATTATGCATTACCATAGCTTCCTTACTCTTAAATAAAAAATATTAATATTATAGGTCAATCGATTTGCCTCGAATCAAAAAATCTTTTCCGTTCTAGCATCAATTTTGAATTATATTAGTGAAAGAAGTTTTACTATGAAAAATCGTGTTTTCAAATATTATGCATTACTGTAGCTTCCTTAATCTCCAATGAAATGTATCAATGTTTTAGGTCAATCGATTCGTCTTGAAAAAAACACAATGTTTCTGTGGTCGCATCAACTTAAAATTATGAGAATGAGAAAATTTTAACTATAAAAATCGATTTGGAATATATACACTTAGAAAAAGGTATTTAAGTTATAGGTCAATCGATTCATCTCGAAGCAAAAAATCTTTTATTTTCTTGCATAATTTTCGATTTATTTTAAAGGAAGCAATTTGACTATAAAAACCCGTATTTTCAAATATTATGCATCAGCATAGCTTCCTTACTCTTCAATGAAATGTATTAATGTTGTAGGTCAATCGATTCGTCTCGAATCAACACATGTTTTCTGTTCTTGTATCAACTTTGAATTATATTAATGAGAAAGTCTTTACTATAAAAATCGATTTTGAAAATATATAAATGACCATAACTTCCCCACTCCTTCATAAAATGTATTATAATTGTAGGTCAATCAGTTCGTCTCTAACCAAGGAATCTTTGATATTGTTGCATCAACTTTGATTTATGTTGAAAAACAAAGTTTTTACTATAAAAAACCGTATTTTCAAATATTCTGCATCGTCACAGCTTCCTTACTCTTCAATAAAATGTATCAATATTATAGGTCAATCGATTTGTCTCGAACCAACGAATCTTTTATATTCTTGCATCAACTTTGAATTATGTTGAAGAAAAAAGTTTGAACTATGAAAAACTGTATTTTCAAATATTCTGCATCGCCATAGCTTCCTCACTCTTCAATAAAATGTATTAATATTGTAGGTCAATCGACTTGTAGCGAACCAAGGAATCTTTATATTCTTATAAAAACTCGGAATTATTTTGAACAATAAAGTTTCACTATAAAAAACCGTATTTTCAAATATTATGCATTACCATATCTTCCTTACTTTTTAATGAAATGTATTCATATTATAGGTCAATCGATTCAACTTAAAATTAGAATTATATTGATAAACAAAGTTTTACCATGAAAAACCGATTTTCAGAATATGTAAATTACTAGAACTTCCCTACTCTTCATTGAATTGCATTATGATTGTAGGTCCACCGATTCATCTCGAACCAAGGAATCCTTTATATTCTTGCATCAACTTTGAATTATGTTGAAGAAAAAAGTTTGTACTATAAAAAACCGTATTTTCAACTATTCTGCATCGCTATAGCTTCCTTATTCTTCAATAAAATGTATTAACATTATAGGTCAATCGATTCGTCTCGAATCAACACATCTTTTCTTTTCTTGCATCAACTTTCAATTATATTGATAAGAAAATTTTTACTATAACAATCGAGTTTGAAAATATATAAATGACCATAACTGCCCTACTCTTTATTGAATTTTATTATGATTGCAGGTCAATCGTTTCATCTCTAACCAAGGAATCTTTTATATTCTTGCATCAAGTTTGAATTATGTTAAAGAAAAAAAGTTTTACTATGAAAAACCGTATTTTCAAAAATTATGCATTATCATAGCTCACTCTTCAATAGAATATATTAATATTATAGGTCAATCGATTCGTCTCGAATCAATATGTCTTTTTAGTTCTTGCATCAACTTTCAATTATATTAATGAAAAAAATTTTACTATAAAAAACCGATATTCACAATAAATAAATTATTATAACTTCCCTACTCTTTGATAAAATTTATTAATATTGTAGGTCAATCGATTTGCCTCGAATCAAAAACTCTTTTCCGTTCTAGCATCAATTTTGAATTATATTAGTGAAAGAAGTTTTACTATGAAAAATCGTGTTTTCAAATATTATGCATTACTGTAACTTTCTTACTCTTCAATACAATATATCAATATTGTAGGTCAATCGATTCGTCTTGAGACAACACAATGTTTCTGTTGTAGCATCAACATGAAATTATGAGAATGAGTAAATTTTAACTATAAAAATCAATTTTGAATATATATAAATTACTATTACTCCCGCACTCTTCAATAAAATGTATTTGAATTATAGGTCAATCGATTCATCTCGAACCAAAGAATCTTTTATTTTCTTGCATAATTTTTGATTTATGTTAAAGAAAGGAATTTTACTATAAAAAACCGTATTTTCAAATATTATACATCAGCAAAGCTTCCCTACTCTTTAATGAAATGCCTTAATATTATAGGTCAATCGATTCGTCTCGAACCAATGAATCTTTCATATCCTTGCATCAACTTTGAATTATGCTAACGAGAAAAGTTTCACTATAAAAAACCGATTTTCAAAATATATAAATTACCATAACTTCCCTACACTTCAACAAAATGTATTAATATTATAAGTCAATCGACTCGTGTCGAACCAGGGAATCTTTATATTCTTGCAAAAACTTGGAATTTTGTTGAACAATAAAGTTTCACTATAAAAAACCGTATTTTCAAATATTATGCATTGCCATAGCTTCCTTACTCTTTAATGAAATGTATTAATATTATAGGTCAATCGATTCAACTGGAATCAAGGAATCCTTTACATTGTTGCGCCAACTTTGAATTATGCTAATGAAAGAAGTTTTACTGTAAAAAACCGATTTTTAAAATTAGAAATTTTTTAATTGAGGAAGGTTCAATTGAAGTTTATTTGCTTTAAGGTTATAAATATAATTTTCCTAAGTTTTTTGAAAAAATTCATAAAGATATTTTCAACCAACGAGATAATTTTAACTAAATTTATTAATGCTTGACAAAAAAAAAATGTTAACGAAATAATTCAACTTCAAGTAGTAAAAGACAGGATTGGTGTGACAAGTACTAATCGGTCAGACGCAGCGCTTTCATTCGTTTTTATTTTTAACCATTCAATTTTTTGCATTTCTATAACCTCAGGATATTTTGAGGAAAATTTCACCAAAAGATCTTGGGTAATAAAGGCGAATTTTCAATTAAAGAAATCAATTTTGTACTAAAATAATAAATCTTCAACAAAAAAAGTAATTTTTTTACAAAGTTCTTCAACCGAGCAAGTGAACTTTCAACAAAGTCATTCAATTTTCAACCTAGAAATTTAATTTCCAGAAACAAAAGATGAATTCTCAACGAAAAATATAATAGTTTCTATATTTCCCCCTTTTTCTCTATGTTTCTCAAAATCCCCTATAATCCCTATATTTGAGAATTGTGTCAATTTTTTCCCTTTTTTCCTTATTAATCCAATAAAAATATTTAAAAATGACGAAAGAATTGAGTTTCAAAAGAAAAAAGATTTTCCAGTCAATAAAGAAAAAAAAATCATCCAAAATGTTGAGTTTTCAAGCCGAAAAGACAAATTTTTGACAAAAAATTTGAAATTACAACTCAAAAATATGTACATTCTACCAAATTGATTGTGTTTTCAAGAAAAACGAGTTTTTAAAAAAATAAATGAATTTATTACTGAAGAAGGTCAATTTTCTAGAAAAAATGAAATAGCTGCATTTTCAGTAAAAAGTTCATTTTTAAGAAAACAACAACAAATTTTCAACAAAATAGTCAACTTTTTGACCAAAGAAATGAATTTTTAACCAAAATGATGAATCTTCAACAGAAAAAATTAATTTTAAATCAAATAATTGAATTTGTAACTAAAGAAGTTTCAAGCAAATATGAAAAAGTTAAATTTTCAATTAAGAAAAAAATTTTTTTTGACCGAATGTCAATATTGGGAAAAATTTCTGTTCTTAGCATTTTGCTACCATACTATAATTTGTAAAATTTCTCACACTTCTGAAGAGATACAAAAAATTAAATTATTGACAAAATTGATTCATTATTTTGAAAAAATAATGTTAAGAAAATATTTAAAAATATTTTTAAACATTTCAAAAGATTTCCTTTTTTGGAATAAATGTAGAAGATTTTCAAAGCAAAATTTCAAATAAGTTTAATACAAATTCTATATAGATTTTTGAAAATTTAAATCGAATAATTTTAGAAACTTTTCAAGAATTTTAAAAGGATTCATGAGAATAAAAAATTGTCTCAAGATTTCTGGGAAAATTTTGAATGATTATTTATATTGCAAAATTCATTCTGAGAGAAAATTTCAAAAGATTCCGAAACATTCCAAAATATTTTCCAAATTCTCAAAAAAAGAATTTCTATGATTTTGAGGCAATTTTTGCGATTTTGCAGAACTTATTCAAAATTTCAGAAAAAATTTGAGTAACGTAAGAAAAATATTCTTGAAAACATAATCGCAGCATAAAAAAATAGGGAAAAAGTCCTAAATATCTTTTAAACTCACTCGAATTTTTCCTAAAATTTGGTAAGATTTTATAAAATAAACAGAAATTTCTAGACATTTTCTAAATATTTTGTTAAATATCTGAAATCTTCAAAATATTTTTGCATTTTCTCAAGAAACTCATGAGAATTCTAATTATATAACCATGAAGCAAATAAAAAAAGAAATGTAAAAAATAAATAGTTTTTCGCATTTCTTATTTTCTATTAAAAATTATTTTTCTCTCCAAATTATAATTTGCCTGAGTATTTTTTACTGAAAAAATCTTTTCTGGTTAAAAATACAACAATTATGTTGAAAATTATGTAGAAATTTATTCCTATATTATCAAAATTGAAAATGTTTGGCTTAAAATTTTTTTTTGGTTGAAGATTGAAATATTTTGTTGAAAATTCGTCTCTTTCGATGAATTCAGCCCTTTTTGGTTCGAAATTAAAATATTTTCTACTTTTGTTATCAACTGTTGTATTTTTCGTTGAGATTTCATAAAATTTGCAATTTTAATTATAAAAAATCCCTAAAATTAAAGAAAATCACTTAATCTCTAAACTTTTCGGGAATATTCCCTAATTTTTTTACGTGTCTTCAAATTATTTATTTTCTTTAGAATATTAAAATTTATATTTTTATTATTTTATTTATTATGAATGAAGAAATTGTTATTTTAATTAAAAATAAGTAGTTAAATGGTTGAAAAAAAATTAATGAAAGCCCAGCGTCTGACCGATTAGTACTTGTCACACCAATCCCGTCTTTTACTACTTACGACCCTATTGTCTGAGTTCAGTCAGATTTTTTCACTTCCATTCTGTATTTGTTGCTTCGTTTTTAGCTTCCGAAAAAGAACACTTTTGAAATTAAAAAAATGACTTTTTTTTATTTGAGAGTGACTGATTAAAAACTTTTTTAATAACTTTTCTCCTTAGCAATACAAAATATTTAATATTGATAAAAGTGTGATTATAAATAATTATTAATCAACTAAAACCATATTTTTAATTTTTTAATGATAAAACAGATATTTATCTACACGGAAAATAAAAAAATGAATAGATATGTATTTTATAATTTGGCAATAACAATGAAAAACAAGTGTCAATTAAACATTTTTATAATAAAATATTTCTTTTCAGTTATCTAGAATAATGTTTAGCAGAAAAAATAATTTTTTTCTAAGTTCAGTTTTCTAGAATATTGTCTAGTAGAAAAGGTCATTTTTTTCTATGTAAAATGACTAATTTCAATTTTTTGAAATAATTTTTATTATTAACAATAAACAATATTTCATATTTATAAATTTGTGTGCTTATTAACAAATTGAAAAAAAATTAATCGAGTTTTATGCGGCAAACTATATGTACGTACGAAAAATATGGACAAATTTATTATTGTATATTAAAATGTTTATAACAATAGTAAATGTTAGTATTTTTAAATAATTTGTTACGGATATTATTTCTATAACGTGCTTGAGTACCTTTAGTGAACAAACAATTTTTTCTGCCCTTGAGCTCCACATCCAAGCATTTGTTTATATAATTAGTTTATAACAAATAACATTCATCCTAAAATGAGTATTAATTTTCCTTGGTTCGAGACGAATCGATTGACCTATAATATTAATACATTTTGTCAAAGAGTAGGGAAGTTATAGTAATATATATATTGTGAAAATCGGTTGATTATAGTAAAACTTTTTTAATGAATATAATTCATAGCGGAGGCAGGAACGGAAAACATGTGTTTATTCGAGACGAATCGATTGACCTATAATATAATATTATTACATTTCATTGAAGATTGAGGAAGCTATGGTAATGCAAAATATTTGAAAACACGATTTTTTATAGTAAAATTGTTTTAATTAACATAATTCAAAATTAATGCAAGAATGTGAGAGATTCCTTGGTTCGAGAAAAATCGATTGACCTACAATATTATTACATTTTATCGAACAGTAAAGAAGCTATAGTATCGCATAATATTTGGAAATACGGTTTTCTACGGTAAAAAATTTTTTTTCCGAAATAATTTAAAGTTGATGCAAGGGCATAAGAGATTCCTTGATTCGAGACAAATCGATTGACCTATAATTTTAATACATTGAAGATCAGGGAAGTTATAGTAATTTACATATGTTGAAAATCAGTTTGTCATGGTAAAACTTTTATCAATAATATAATTCAAAGTTGATACAGAAATAGAAAAGATGTGTTGTTTCGAGTCGAATCGATTGACCTATGATATAAATACATTTTATTGAAGAGTAGGGAAGTTATGGTAATATATATATTTTCAAAATCGGTTATTTATAGTAAAACTTTTTTCTTTAACATAATTCAAAGTAAATGCAAGAACATAAAAGATTCTTTGCTTCAAGAAGAATCGATTGACCTATAATATTGATACATATAATTATAGATTAGGAAAGTTATGGTAATTTACATATTTTGAAAATCGGTTTTTTATAGTAAAAGTTTTTTCATTAATATAATTCGAAGTTGATACAAGGATATACAATATTCATTGGTTCGAGGCAATTCGATTGACCTATAATATTGATATATTTTATTACAGATTAGGGAAGTCATGGTAATTTACATATTTTGAAAATCGTTTGTTACAGTAAAACTTTTCTCATTAATAGAATTCAAAGTTGATGCAACAACAGAAAAGATTCCTTCGTTAGAGACGAATCGATTGACCTACAATTATACTACATTTTATGAAAGAGTATGGAAGTTATGTTCATTTATATATTTTCAAAATCGATTTTTATAGTAAAAACTTTTTTATTTTGATAATTTAAAGTTGATGCAGAAATAGCAAAGATGTGTTGATTCAAAACATATCGGTTGACCTACAATACTGATACATTTTATGAAAGAGTAAGGAAGCTATGGTGCATAATATTTGAAAACAAGGTCTTTTATGGTAAAACTTTTTTCATTAACATAATTCAAAGTGGATGCAACGACATAAAGGATTCCTTGTTTTGAGAAGGATCGATTGACCTATAATAATAATACATATTATTGAAGATTAGGGAAGTTATGGTAATCTGCATATGTTGAAAATCGGTTTTTTATAGTAAAATTTTTTTCATTAATATAGTTCAAAGTTGATGCAACAATAGGAAAGATTCCTTGGTTAGAGACGAATCGATTGACCTACAATTACAATACATTTCATAAAAGAGCAGGGAAGTTATGGTCATTTATATATTTTCAAAATCGATTTTCATTGTAGAATTTTTTTCATTTTTATAATTTGAAGTTAATGCAGGAATAGAAAATATGTGTTGATTTGAGACGTATCGGTTGACCTATAATACTGATACATTTTATAAAAGAGTAAGGAAGCTATGGTGCATAATATTTAAAAACACGGTCTTTTATAGTAAAACTTTTTTCATTAACATAATGCAAAGTGGATGCAACAACATAAAAGATTCCTTGGTTTGAGACGAATCGATTGACCTATAATAATAATACATATTACTAAAGATTAGGGAAGTTATGGTAATTTACATATTTTATAAATCGGTTTTTTATAGTAAAAGTTTTATCATAAATATAATTTAAATTTGATACAAAGAAAGAAAAGATGTGTTGTTTCGAGTCGAATCGATTGACCTATGATATAAATACATTTGATTAAAGAGTAGGAAAGTTATGGTAATTTATATATTTTAAAAATCGGTTATTTATAGTGAAACTTTTTTGTTTAACGTAATTCAACGTTAATGCAACAAGATAAGAGATTCCTTGGTTCGAGACGAATCGATTGACCTATAAAAGTAATACATATTATTAATTATTAGGGAATTCATGGTAATTTATATATTTTGGAAATCGTTTTTTTTTAGTAAAAGTTTTTTCATTAATATAATTTAAAGTTGATGCAAGAATAGAAAAGATGTGTTGATTCGAGACGAATTGATTGTCCTATAATAATACACTTTATTGAAGAGTAGGGAAGGTATAGTAATTTATATATTTTGAAAATCGTTTTTTTATAGTAAAAGTTTTTTTATTAACATAATTTAAAATTCATACATGGATATACAATATTCATTGGTTCGAGGCGAATCGATTGACCTATAATATTTATATATTTTATTATAGATTAGGGAAGTTATGGTAATTTACATATTTTGAAAATCGTTTGTTACGGTAAAACTTTTCTCATTAATACAATTCAAAGTTGATGCAACAATAGAAAAGATTCCTTGGTTAGAGACGAATCGATTGACCTACAATTATACTACATTTTATGAAAGAGTATCGAAGTTATGGTCATTTATATATTTTCAAAATCGATTTTTATAGTAAAAACTTTTTTATTTTCATAATTTAAAGTTGATGCAGAAATATAAAAGATGTGTTGATTCGAGACGTATCGGTTGACCTATAATACTGATACATTTTATGAAAGAGTAAGGAAGCTATGGTGCATAATATTTGAAAAAAAGGTCTTTTATGGTAAAACTTTTTTCATTAACATAATTCAAAGTGGATGCAACAACATAAAGGATTCCTTGTTTTGAGAAGGATCGATTGACCTATAATAATAATACACATTATTGAAGATTAGGGAAGTTATGGTAATTTACATATTTTGGAAATCGGTTTTTTATAGTAAAAGTTTTTTCATTAATATAATTCAAAGTTGATTCAAGAATATAAAATATTCCTTGGTTTGAGGCGAATCGATTGACCTATAATATTGATATATTTTATCACAGATTAGGGAAGTTATGGTAATTTACATATTTTGAAAATCGGTTTTTTATAGTAAAACTTTTTTCATTAATATAATTCAAAGTTGATGCAAGAACAAAAAAGATGTGCTGTCTCGAGGCGGATCGATTGACCTATATCATGAATTCAATTTATTGAAGAGTAGGGAAGTTATAGTAATTTATATATTGTGAAAATCGGTTTTTCATGGTAAACGTTTTTTCATTAATATAATTTTAAGTTGATGCAAGGACAGAAAAGATGTCTTGATTCGAGTCGAATTGATTGACCTGGAATATCATTACATTTTATTGAAGAGTAAGGAAACTACGGTAATACAAAATATTTGAAAACACGATTTTTTATAGTAAAACTGTTTTAACTAACTTAATTCAAAATTGATGCAAGAATGTAAGAGATTCCTTGGTTCGAGACAAATTGATTGACCTATAATATTATTACATTTTATTGAACAGTGAGGAAGCTATGGTAATGCATAATATGTGGAAATACGGTTTTCTACGGTAAACATTTTTTTTTTAACAGAATTTAAAGTTGATGCAAGGAAATAAGAGATTCCTTGATTCGAGACGAATCGATTGACCTTTAATATTAATACATTGAAGATTAGGGAAGTTATAGTAATTTACATATGTTGAAAATCGGTTTGTCATGGTAAAAATTTTTTCATTAATGTAATTCAGAGTTGATACAAAAAAAGAAAAGATGTTTTGTTTCGAGTCGAATTGATTGACCTATGATATCAATACATTTTATTGAAGAGTAGGGAAGTTATGGTAATTTATATATTTTGAAAGTCGGTTTTTTATAGTAAAACTTTTTTCATTCGCATAATTCAAAGTTGATGCAAGAACATAAGAGATTCCTTGGTTCGAGACGACTCGATTGACCTATAATAATAATACATATTATCAAGGGTTAGGGAAGTTATGGTAATTTATATATTTCGGAAATCGTTTTTTATAGTAAAAGTTTTTCCATTAATATAATTTAACGTTGATGCAAGAACAGAAAAGAAGTGCTGATTCGAGACGAATCGATTGACCTATAATATTAATACATTTGATTACAGATTAGGAAAGTAACGGTAATTTACATATTTTGAAAATCGGTTTTTTATAGTACAGTTTTTTTATGAATATAATTCAAAGTTGATGCAACAACAGAAAAGATGTGTTGATTCGAGACAAATCAATTGACCTATAATATTAATACAATTTATTGAAGAGTAGGGAAGTAATAATAATTTATATATTTTGAAAATCGGTTTTTTATAGTGAAACTTTTTTCGTTAGCATAATTCAAAGTTGATGCAAGGATATGAAAGATTCATTGGTTCGAGACGAATCGATTGACCTATAATATTAAGGCATTTCATTAAAGAGTAGGGAATTCGTGGTAATTTACATATTTTGAAAATCGGTTTTTCATAGCAAAATTTTTTTCCGTAACATAATTCAAAATTGATGCAAGAACAGAAAAGATGTGTTGATTCGAGACGAGCCGATTGACCTGTAATATTAATACATTTTATTGAAGAGTAAGGAAGCTATGGCGATGCAGAATATTTGAAAACACAGTTTTCTACAGTAAAAATTTGTTCTTGAACATAATTCAAAGGTAATACAAGGATATAAAAGATTCGTTGGTTCGAGACAAATCGATTGACCTATGATAATGATACATTTTATTAGAGGGTAGGGAGGTTATGGTAATTTACATATTTTGAAAATCGGTTTTTTATTGTCAAACTTTTTTCATGAATATAATTCAAAGTTGATGCAAGAACAGAAAAGATGTGTTGATTCGAGACGAATCGATTGACCTATAATATTGATACATTTTATTGAAGAGTGAGGAAGCTATGGCGATGCAGAATATTTGAAAATACGGTTTTTTATAGTAAAAACTTTTTCCTTTAACATAAATCAAAGTTGAGGCAACAATAAAAAAGATTCCTTGGCTAGAGAAGAATCGATTGACCTACAATTATAATAAATTTTATGAAGGAGTAGGGAAGTTCTGTTCATTTATATATTTCCAAAATCGATTTTTATAGTAAAAACTTTATCATAAATATAATTCAAAGTTGATACAAGAACAGAAAACATGTGTTGATTCGAGACTAATCGATTGACCTATAATATTAGTACATTTTATTGAAGAGTAAGGAAGCTATGATAATGCATAATATTTGAAAATACGGTTTTTTATAGTAAAACTTTTTTCTTTAACATAATTAAAAATTGATGCAAGGATATAAAAGATTCCTTGGTTAGAGATGAATCGATTGACCTACAATTATAATACAATTCAATAAAAATTAGGGATGTTATGGTCATTTATATATTTTCAAACTCGATTTTTGCAGTAACAATTTTCTTAATAATATAATTCAAAGTTGAGGAAAGAACAGAAAAGATGTGTTGATTCAACACGAATCGATTGACCCATAATATTATCACATTTTATAGAAGAGTAAAGAAGCTATGCTGATGCATAATATTTGAATATACGGTTTTTTATAGAAAAATTCATTTCTTTAACATAAATCAAAAATTATGCAAGAAAATAAAAGATTCTTTTGTTCGAGATGAATCAATTGACCTATAATTTCAATACATTTTATTGAAGAATAGGGAATTTGTAGTAATTTCTATATTTTGAAAATCGGTTTTTTACCGTGAAACTTTTTTCATTAACATAATTCAAAATTGATGCAAGAATATAAAAGATACCTTGGTTCAAGACAAATCGATTGACCTACAATATTATTACATTTTATTGAACAGTAAGGAAGAAATGATAATGCATAATATTTGGAAATATGTTTTCCTACGGTAAACATTTTTTTTCAACATAATTTAAAGCTCATGCAAGGACATGAGGGATTCCTTGATTCGAGACGAATCGATTGACCTATAATATTAATACATTATATTGTAGATTAGGGAAGTTTTAGTAATTTACATATGTTGAAAATTGGCTTGTCATGGTAATACAATCATAGTTGATACAAAAAAAGATAATGTGTGTTGTTTTGAGTCAAATTGATTGACCTACGATATAAATACATTTTATTGAAGAAAAGGGAAATTATGGTAATTTATATATTTTCAAAATCGGTTATTTATAGTAAAACTTTTTTCTTTAACATAATTCAAAGTTGATGCAAGAATATGAAAGATTCCTTGGTTAGAGATGCATCGATTGACCTACAATTATAATACAATTCAGTAAAGATCAGGGAAGTTATGGTCATTTATATATTTTCAAACTCGATTTTTATAGTAAAAATTTTCTTAATAATACAATTCAAAATTGAGGCAAGAACAGAAAAGATGTGTTGATTGACCTACAATAATAATACATTTCATTGAAGAGGAGCAAAGTTATGGTAATTTATATATTCTTAAAATCGATTTCTATAGTAAAAATTTTCTCATTCTCATAATTTAAAGTTGATGCAATGAAATAAAAGATTCCTTGGTTCGATGTAAGTCTACCTACAATATTAATACATTTCATTGAAGAGGAGGAAAGTCATGGTGATTTATATATTTTCAAAATCGATTTTTATAGTAAAAATTTTCTCATTCATATAATTTAAAGTTGATGCAAGAATAGAGAAGATTCCTTGGTTCGAGACGATTCGATTGACCTACAATATTAATACATTTCATCAAAGATTGGGGAAGTTATGGTATTTCACATATTTTAGCAGTCAATTTTAATAGTAAAAATTGTGTTATTCTTATAATTTAAAGTTGATGTTAGCATAGAAAAGTTGTGTTGATTCAAGACGAATCGATTGACCTATAACATTATTACATTTTATTGAAGAGTAAGGAAGCTATGGTTATGCATAATATTTGAAAACACGTTTTTTTATAGTAACAATTTTTTCTTTGACATAATTCAAAGTTGATGAAAGAACGGAAAAGATTCCTTGATTTAGGGCAAATCGATTGACCTACAATAATTACATTATATTGAAGAGTGAGAAAGTTATGCTCATTTTTAATATTCGAAACATCTGTTTTGAACAGAAAAACTTACTTCATCGACATAATTTAATTTTGATGCATGAATAGAAAAGACTTTTTGATTAAAAATTTCCAAATAAAATAATTCTTACAATTTTTGTGAAAAAACCATACATCTGGGAAGAGCATAGCGTGCGATAGAACTTTTCCCTTCCCTTTTCCAGCTTGAAAAATTATCATTTCGAATACAAAATTTGATTTGTCTGATTTTCCTTCGTTAAAATTCATTTTGTATTATTGTGTAATTTTATATTTTTTGTAAATTTCTATTTTTAAGTTGATAAAATGAAGACTTTGGTCTGCCTATTGTTGAAAAAAATAATTAATGCTTCCTTTATGAGGAAGCAAATACATTTGCTAACGGGAAGCAAAGTGCTCGTGAAATGAGCACCATATAATCATAAATACAAACAGAGTGGAAACACTAGAGATCGAATTCACAGCTATTTTTAATTTTCTCCATAATTTCTTCTTAATCGAGTATAATATAATAATATATTGAAATATAAACAATATTATTTTTTACTTTACTTGGCCGCCTTGATTTCACAATTTTCATTGATTTTTGATTTCATTTAATTGCACTTGGCCAAGTTTTTTCATTGCATACGTTTTTGATGTGATTCAGCTTTATCTGCATCTTAACAATTTTTCTAAAACATACAAAAATTGTTACATAAAAAAAGTTGTGTAAGTTAAAAAAAAATTGTTTCAAGATTGTAAAAGAATGTGTCATAAAAATTTTTTCTGTAAAGAAATAGCTTTTCTTTCGCTTCTTGATCTTGATTGACGCTGGTGCAAAAAGTAAAAGAAAAGGGCCCTATTAGCGTGACAGCGTTGAGCAAACCTTACACGTATAAAATCGGGTGTAAGGCCGATGTGCAATACAACACTTTGAAACCGTCGGTGTTGGTCGAGCCGGGGATTCGAGTTACACTCACGGCGGGATAAACTCTCGAAGTTAAAACAGAAATTAGGAGCAAAACCGTTTCCCCTTTCTCTTGCCAAGCCGAGCGTGGTACAAAGTACTTTCCCTCTCGCAGACACGACAGGAGAGCCAGAGTCAGAGGCGAGCGAGCCGCGCCGAGAAGGCTAGGCCCATTCGCAAACGGAAAACCGGAAAACGATTGCCCGCGCCTTTTCTCCTCTCCTGCTTCGATACCCTCTCCCCGCACCCTCCACAAATCTAGTCTCATTTCCCCTCAAGCTTAAATTAACTTGCGCGTAGCCTTATGTCCCCCCACCACTTTTGTCTCTTCCAGCGCGGCGCCCAGGACTTCGCCCACTAGTCTCGCAAGACTGAACTTTAACGTGGATTCGATAACGATGGTCACGCGAACTGTGCATAAGACTTCCGTTTCTTGCCTTTCCTGCTTTTCCTCAATTGCGAGTTGCAAGAGGAAAATTAGAGGAGGAGGGCGGGGACTAGGGTGGTCCAAAAATTCGATTTTTTGTGATAACCCCTCTCCCCTTTTGTTCGTTTTTCTGAAAAAGAAATTCCGTTTTTTTTAACGGTAACCCGTGCTATTAATAAACCCGTGCTATTAATTAACCCGTGCTATTAATGAACCCGTGCTATTAATTAACCCGTGCTATTAATGAACCCGTGCTATTAATTAACCCGTGCTATTAATGAACCCGTGCTATTAATGAACCCGTGCTATTAATGAACCCGTGCTATTAATTAACCCGTGCTATTAATTACCCCGTGCTATTAATTAACCCGTGCTATTAATTA
>CAKNXH010083522.1:0-19272 GCA_932178445.1 Andricus quercusramuli
AACTCAATTTTCAACAAAAAAGTTAATTTTCAACCAAAAAGTTAATTTTCAACCAAATACTTGAATTTTGAATTATAAGAAAAATAATTCTAAACCAAATGGATGAACTTTTTAGTGAAACAGATGAATTTTCGACAAAATAGTTGAATTTTCAACCGTAAATCACGAAAAAATGAAAAAAAATCTAAATTTGTATTTTTCATGCAATTTAAGGAATTCAAGGAATTCATGGAATTCATAAAATTCATGTAAATCACGGAATCTATAGAATTCATGGAAATTACCAAATTCACGAAATTCACGAAATTCATGTAATTCACGGAATTGGCGAAATTCATGGAATTCTCGGAATTCATGAAATTCTCGGAACTCATGGAATCACGGAATTCCTGGAATTCACAGAATTCATTGAGTTAACGGAATTCACTAAATTCACAGAATTCACGGATTTCATGGAATTCGTTGAATTTATGCAATACACGGATTTCAAGGAATTCACTAAATTCACGGAATTCAAGGAAATCATGGAATTCGTCGAATTCATGGAATTCTTAAAATTCACGGAGATCACAGAATTCACGGAATTCATGGAATTCACGGAATTCAAATAATTCACGAAAATTATGGAAATCACGGAATTCGTGGAATTCACAGAATTCACGGAATTAACGGAATTCATGAAATTAACAGAATTGATGAAATTAACGGAATTCATGAAATTCACGGAATGTATGGAATTCACGGAATTGAAGAAACAAATACCTGAATTAGTATTTTTTTTTCTTTGTTCATGATTTATTGTTCGATGTTTTAATTTTTTTGATTTTTTCAATTCGTCCATTTCGAAGTCAGACCTACAAAAGATGATGGACATTCCTTTGTTCAAACATTTAGCCATTTTGTCGAAAATTTGTTGTTTTTTTGTTAAAAAGGAATTTTTTCACTGAAAATGTAGCTATTCCATTTTTCTGAAATTTTAGGAAGACCAGCCAAAATGTAATAAATTTTATTCATCCCGAATTTCGGGAGGATGAGACACTTTGTGATAAGATAATGGATAAAAAAAGGGAATAAAAATATTTTTAATATCAAAATTTATGACTGCGTGGATACATTTATTTGTTCGTGGAGAAAAGCTTAAATACCAATTGAACATAAAACACATATAATAACTATATACAAGCTGTCGGTGTATATAGCCAGTCGATTTCACTTTCAACTGCGCTTACATTACTGCATCTTCCTTCTATTCGATAACAATCGGAATCCAATTATTCGCTCGTTTATAATCGCTATTGTGAAAATCACATAGAAGTGTAACAAGTGTAATAAACATGAAATTGGTGAGCGTGTTTCTAATTGATAATAAATTCAGTAATTCAGAAACTAATTTTTACAACATCATTCACAAAAACATTTCATACAAAATAAACTAGCTGTGAATTCGATCTCAAGTGTTTACACTTTGTTTGTATTCATAATTATACAAACAATACAAAATTACGAAATATTACAAAAAATGTTTTGAATACAAAGAAAAATCAGACAAATCAAATTTTGTATTCGAAATTGTAATTTTTCGAGCTGGAAAAAGCAAGGGAAAAATTCTGTCACACCCTATTCCTTTTTCAGCTTTATGATTTTTTTTTCACAAAAATTGTATCAATGTTATAGGTCAATCGATACTTCTGGAATCAACACATCTTTTCTGTGCTTGCCTCAACTTTGAATTGTATTATTAAGAAAATTTTTACTATAAAAATCGAGTTTGAAAATATATAAATGACCATAAATTCCCTGATCTTTATTGAATTGTATTATAATTGTAGGTCAATCGATGCATCTCTAACCAAGGAATCTTTTATATTCTTGCATCAACTTTGAATTATGTTAAAGAGAAAAGTTTTACTATGAAAAACCGTATTTTCAAATATTATGCATTATCATAGCTTCCTTACTCTTCAATAAAAGTATTAATATTATAGGTCAATCGATTCGTCTCGAATCAACATATCTTTTCTATTCTTGCATCAACTTTGAATTATGTTAATGAGAAAGGTCTTACTATAAAAATCGAGTTTGAAAATATATAAATGACCATAACTTCCCTACTCCTTCATAAAATGTATCATAATTGTAGGTCAATCGATTCGTCTCTAACCAAGGAATCTTTTATAATGTTGCATCAACTTTGAATTATATTAATGAAAAAACTTTTACTGTAAAAAACCGATTTCTAAAATATGTAAATTACGGTAACTTCCCTAATCTTTAATAATATGTATTAATATTATAGCTCAATCGATTCGCCTCAAACCAAGGAATCTTTTATGTTCTTGCATTAACTTTGAATTACGTTAAAGAAAAAAGTTTTAATATAAAAGCCCGATTTTAAAAATATATAGATGAAAAACCGATTTTCAGCATATGCAAATTACTATAACTTCCCTAATCTACAATACAATGTATCAATATTATAGGTCAAACAATTCATCTCGAATCCAGGAATCTCTTATGTCCTTGCTACAACTTTAAATTATATTGAAACAAAATTATCATCATAGAAAACAGTATTTCCAAATATTATGCATTAATATAGCTTCCTCACTCTTCAATAACATGTATTGGTATTATAAGTCAATCGATTCGACTCGAATCAACACATTTTTTCGGTTCTTGCATCAACTTTAAATTATATAGATGAAAAAAGTTTTACCATAAAAAACCAATTTTCACAATATATAAATTACTGTAACTTTCCTACTCTTTGATAAAATGTATTAATCTTATAAGTCAATCGATTCGTCTCGAATCAACACATCTTTTCTGTTCTTGCATCAACTTTGAAATATATTCATGAAAAAAGTTTTACAATAAAAAACCGATTTTCAAAATATGTAAATTACCATAACCTCCCTACTCTCTAATAAAATGTATCATTATCATAGGTCAATCGATTCGTCTTGAACCAACGAATCTTTTATATCCTTGCATTACCTTTGAATTACGTTCAAGAACAAAGTTTTACTGTAGAAAACTGTGTTTCCAAATACTAGGAATTACCATAACTTCCTTACTCTTCAATGAAACGTATTGATATCATAGGTCAATCGATTCGTCTCGAATTAACACATCCTTTTTGTTCTTGCATCAATTTTGTATTATATTGACGAAAAAAGTTTTACCATGAAAAACCGATTTCCAAAATATTTAAATTACTAGAACTTCCCTAATCTTTGATAAAATTCAATAATATTATAGGTCAATCAATTCATCTCGAACCAACGAATCTCTTATATTCTTGCATCAACTTTGAATTATTTTGAAGAAAAAAGTTTTTACTATAAAAAACCGTATTCTTAAATATTCTGCATCGCCATAGCTTCCATACTCTTCAATAAAATGTATTAATATTACAGGTCAATCGGTTCGTCACGAATCAACACATCTTTTCTGTTCTTGCATCAACTCTGAATTACGTTACAGAAAAAAGTTTTGCTATGAAAAACCGATTTCCAAAATATGTAAATCACCACGAATTCCCTACTCTTTAATGGAATGCCTTAATATTATAGGTCAATCGATTCGTCTCGAACCAATGAATCTTTCATATCTCTGCGTCAACTTTGAATTATGCTAACGAAAAATGTTTCACTATAAAAAACCGATTTTAAAAATATATGAATTACCATAACTTCCCTACACTTCAACACAATGTATTAATATTATAAGTCAATCGACTCGTAGCGAACCAAGGAATTTTTATATTCTTGCAAAAACTTGGAATTTCGTTGAACAATAAAGTTTCACTGTTAAATACCGCGTATTTTCAAATATTATGCATTACCATATCTTCCCTACTCTTTAATGAAATGTATTCATATTATAGGTCAATTGATTCAACTCAAATTAACACATCCTTTTTGTTCTTGCATCAAATTCGAATTATATTGATGAATACAGTTTTACCATGAAAAACCTATTTTCAAAATATCTAAATTAATATAACTTCCCTACTCTTTATTGAATTGTATTATGATTGTAGGTCAATCAATTCGTCTCGAACCAAGAAATTTTTTAATTTTTCGACACATCCTTAAATTGAGAGAATAAAAAATTTTTACTATAAAAATCGATCTCAAATGTAATGTAAATGACGATAGCTTCCTTGCTATTTAATAAAATGTATCAATATAGATATTAATATAGGTCAATTGATTTTTAATTAAATGTGTGAATATTACATGGCAATCGATTTTTCCCAAATCAACATAACTTTTCTATTCTTGCATCAACTTCTCATTATGAGAATTAGAAAATTTTTACTATAAAAATCTATTTTGAAAATATATAAAAAACGATAACTTCCCTTCTCTTCAATGAAATGCATTATTATTATAGGTCAATCGGTTCTTCTCGAACCAAAGAATCTTTTATTTTCTCGCATCAACTTTAAATTATGAGAATAAAAAATTTATACTATAAGAATCGATTTTCAATATAATATAAATGACGATAACTTCCTTACTCATTTATAAAATGAATTAATATTCTAGGTCAATCGATATGTCTTGAATCGACACATCCTGTCTGTTCTTGCATCAACTTCAAATTATATTAATGAACAAAGTTTTACGATAAAAAACCGATTTTCATAATAAATAAATTATTATAACTTCCCTACTCTTTGATAAAATGTATTAATATTGTAGGTCAATCGATTGGTCTCGAACTAAGGAATCTTTTATATTCTTGCATCAACTTTAAATTATGTAGAAGAAAAAAGTTTTACTATAGAACACCGTATTTCCAAACATTATGCATTACCATAGCTTCCTTACTCTTAAATAAAAAATATTAATATTATAGGTCAATCGATTTGCCTCGAATCAAAAAATCTTTTCCGTTCTAGCATCAATTTTGAATTATATTAGTGAAAGAAGTTTTACTATGAAAAATCGTGTTTTCAAATATTATGCATTACTGTAGCTTCCTTAATCTCCAATGAAATGTATCAATGTTTTAGGTCAATCGATTCGTCTTGAAAAAAACACAATGTTTCTGTGGTCGCATCAACTTAAAATTATGAGAATGAGAAAATTTTAACTATAAAAATCGATTTGGAATATATACACTTAGAAAAAGGTATTTAAGTTATAGGTCAATCGATTCATCTCGAAGCAAAAAATCTTTTATTTTCTTGCATAATTTTCGATTTATTTTAAAGGAAGCAATTTGACTATAAAAACCCGTATTTTCAAATATTATGCATCAGCATAGCTTCCTTACTCTTCAATGAAATGTATTAATGTTGTAGGTCAATCGATTCGTCTCGAATCAACACATGTTTTCTGTTCTTGTATCAACTTTGAATTATATTAATGAGAAAGTCTTTACTATAAAAATCGATTTTGAAAATATATAAATGACCATAACTTCCCCACTCCTTCATAAAATGTATTATAATTGTAGGTCAATCAGTTCGTCTCTAACCAAGGAATCTTTGATATTGTTGCATCAACTTTGATTTATGTTGAAAAACAAAGTTTTTACTATAAAAAATTGTATTTTCAAATATTCTGCATCGTCACAGCTTCCTTACTCTTCAATAAAATGTATCAATATTATAGGTCAATCGATTTGTCTCGAACCAACGAATCTTTTATATTCTTGCATCAACTTTGAATTATGTTGAAGAAAAAAGTTTGAACTATGAAAAACCGTATTTTCAAATATTCTGCATCGCCATAGCTTCCTCACTCTTCAATAAAATGTATTAATATTGTAGGTCAATCGACTTGTAGCGAACCAAGGAATCTTTATATTCTTATAAAAACTCGGAATTATTTTGAACAATAAAGTTTCACTATAAAAAACCGTATTTTCAAATATTATGCATTACCATATCTTCCTTACTTTTTAATGAAATGTATTCATATTATAGGTCAATCGATTCAACTTAAAATTAGAATTATATTGATAAACAAAGTTTTACCATGAAAAACCGATTTTCAGAATATGTAAATTACTAGAACTTCCCTACTCTTCATTGAATTGCATTATGATTGTAGGTCCACCGATTCATCTCGAACCAAGGAATCCTTTATATTCTTGCATCAACTTTGAATTATGTTGAAGAAAAAAGTTTGTACTATAAAAAACCGTATTTTCAACTATTCTGCATCGCTATAGCTTCCTTATTCTTCAATAAAATGTATTAACATTATAGGTCAATCGATTCGTCTCGAATCAACACATCTTTTCTTTTCTTGCATCAACTTTCAATTATATTGATAAGAAAATTTTTACTATAACAATCGAGTTTGAAAATATATAAATGACCATAACTGCCCTACTCTTTATTGAATTTTATTATGATTGCAGGTCAATCGTTTCATCTCTAACCAAGGAATCTTTTATATTCTTGCATCAAGTTTGAATTATGTTAAAGAAAAAAAGTTTTACTATGAAAAACCGTATTTTCAAAAATTATGCATTATCATAGCTCACTCTTCAATAGAATATATTAATATTATAGGTCAATCGATTCGTCTCGAATCAATATGTCTTTTTAGTTCTTGCATCAACTTTCAATTATATTAATGAAAAAAATTTTACTATAAAAAACCGATATTCACAATAAATAAATTATTATAACTTCCCTACTCT
This sequence comes from Andricus quercusramuli, assembly GCA_932178445.1. NCBI lineage: Eukaryota > Metazoa > Arthropoda > Insecta > Hymenoptera > Cynipidae > Andricus > Andricus quercusramuli. The sequence goes on from CAKNXH010083522.1 coordinate 6,670, forward strand.
TTGATAAAATTTATTAATATTGTAGGTCAATCGATTTGCCTCGAATCAAAAACTCTTTTCCGTTCTAGCATCAATTTTGAATTATATTAGTGAAAGAAGTTTTACTATGAAAAATCGTGTTTTCAAATATTATGCATTACTGTAACTTTCTTACTCTTCAATACAATATATCAATATTGTAGGTCAATCGATTCGTCTTGAGACAACACAATGTTTCTGTTGTAGCATCAACATGAAATTATGAGAATGAGTAAATTTTAACTATAAAAATCAATTTTGAATATATATAAATTACTATTACTCCCGCACTCTTCAATAAAATGTATTTGAATTATAGGTCAATCGATTCATCTCGAACCAAAGAATCTTTTATTTTCTTGCATAATTTTTGATTTATGTTAAAGAAAGGAATTTTACTATAAAAAACCGTATTTTCAAATATTATACATCAGCAAAGCTTCCCTACTCTTTAATGAAATGCCTTAATATTATAGGTCAATCGATTCGTCTCGAACCAATGAATCTTTCATATCCTTGCATCAACTTTGAATTATGCTAACGAGAAAAGTTTCACTATAAAAAACCGATTTTCAAAATATATAAATTACCATAACTTCCCTACACTTCAACAAAATGTATTAATATTATAAGTCAATCGACTCGTGTCGAACCAGGGAATCTTTATATTCTTGCAAAAACTTGGAATTTTGTTGAACAATAAAGTTTCACTATAAAAAACCGTATTTTCAAATATTATGCATTGCCATAGCTTCCTTACTCTTTAATGAAATGTATTAATATTATAGGTCAATCGATTCAACTGGAATCAAGGAATCCTTTACATTGTTGCGCCAAATTTGAATTATGCTAATGAAAGAAGTTTTACTGTAAAAAACCGATTTTTAAAATTAGAAATTTTTTAATTGAGGAAGGTTCAATTGAAGTTTATTTGCTTTAAGGTTATAAATATAATTTTCCTAAGTTTTTTGAAAAAATTCGTAAAGATATTTTCAACCAACGAGATAATTTTAACTAAATTTATTAATGCTTGACAAAAAAAAAATGTTAACGAAATAATTCAACTTCAAGTAGTAAAAGACAGGATTGGTGTGACAAGTACTAATCGGTCAGACGCAGCGCTTTCATTCGTTTTTATTTTTAACCATTCAATTTTTTGCATTTCTATAACCTCAGGATATTTTGAGGAAAATTTCACCAAAAGATCTTGGGTAATAAAGGCGAATTTTCAATTAAAGAAATCAATTTTGTACTAAAATAATAAATCTTCAACAAAAAAAGTAATTTTTTTACAAAGTTCTTCAACCGAGCAAGTGAACTTTCAACAAAGTCATTCAATTTTCAACCTAGAAATTTAATTTCCAGAAAAAAAAGATGAATTCTCAACGAAAAATATAATAGTTTCTATATTTCCCCCTTTTTCTCTATGTTTCTCAAAATCCCCTATAATCCCTATATTTGAGAATTGTGTCAATTTTTTCCCTTTTTTCCTTATTAATCCAATAAAAATATTTAAAAATGACGAAAGAATTGAGTTTCAAAAGAAAAAAGATTTTCCAGTCAATAAAGAAAAAAAAATCATCCAAAATGTTGAGTTTTCAAGCCGAAAAGACAAATTTTTGACAAAAAATTTGAAATTACAACTCAAAAATATGTACATTCTACCAAATTGATTGTGTTTTCAAGAAAAACGAGTTTTTAAAAAAATAAATGAATTTATTACTGAAGAAGGTCAATTTTCTAGAAAAAATGAAATAGCTGCATTTTCAGTAAAAAGTTCATTTTTAAGAAAACAACAACAAATTTTCAACAAAATAGTCAACTTTTTGACCAAAGAAATGAATTTTTAACCAAAATGATGAATCTTCAACAGAAAAAATTAATTTTAAATCAAATAATTGAATTTGTAACTAAAGAAGTTTCAAGAAAATATGAAAAAGTTAAATTTTCAATTAAGAAAAAAATTTTTTTTGACCGAATGTCAATATTGGGAAAAATTTCTGTTCTTAGCATTTTGCTACCATACTATAATTTGTAAAATTTCTCACACTTCTGAAGAGATACAAAAAATTAAATTATTGACAAAATTGATTCATTATTTTGAAAAAATAATGTTAAGAAAATATTTAAAAATATTTTTAAACATTTCAAAAGATTTCCTTTTTTGGAATAAATGTAGAAGATTTTCAAAGCAAAATTTCAAATAAGTTTAATACAAATTCTATATAGATTTTTGAAAATTTAAATCGAATAATTTTAGAAACTTTTCAAGAATTTTAAAAGGATTCATGAGAATAAAAAATTGTCTCAAGATTTCTGGGAAAATTTTGAATGATTATTTATATTGCAAAATTCATTCTGAGAGAAAATTTCAAAAGATTCCGAAACATTCCAAAATATTTTCCAAATTCTCAAAAAAAGAATTTCTATGATTTTGAGGCAATTTTTGCGATTTTGCAGAACTTATTCAAAATTTCAGAAAAAATTTGAGTAACGTAAGAAAAATATTCTTCAAAACATAATCGCAGCATAAAAAAATAGGGAAAAAGTCCTAAATATCTTTTAAACTCACTCGAATTTTTCCTAAAATTTGGTAAGATTTTATAAAATAAACAGAAATTTCTAGACATTTTCTAAATATTTTGTTAAATATCTGAAATCTTCAAAATATTTTTGCATTTTCTCAAGAAACTCATGAGAATTCTAATTATATAACCATGAAGCAAATAAAAAAAGAAATGTAAAAAATAAATAGTTTTTCGCATTTCTTATTTTCTATTAAAAATTATTTTTCTCTCCAAATTATAATTTGCCTGAGTATTTTTTACTGAAAAAATCTTTTCTGGTTAAAAATACAACAATTATGTTGAAAATTATGTAGAAATTTATTCCTATATTATCAAAATTGAAAATGTTTGGCTTAAAATTTTTTTTTGGTTGAAGATTGAAATATTTTGTTGAAAATTCGTCTCTTTCGATGAATTCAGCCCTTTTTGGTTCGAAATTAAAATATTTTCTACTTTTGTTATCAACTGTTGTATTTTTCGTTGAGATTTCATAAAATTTGCAATTTTAATTATAAAAAATCCCTAAAATTAAAGAAAATCACTTAATCTCTAAACTTTTCGGGAATATTCCCTAATTTTTTTACGTGTCTTCAAATTATTTATTTTCTTTAGAATATTAAAATTTCTATTTTTATTATTTTATTTATTATGAATGAAGAAATTGTTATTTTAATTAAAAATAAGTAGTTAAATGGTTGAAAAAAAATTAATGAAAGCGCAGCGTCTGACCGATTAGTACTTGTCACACCAATCCTGTCTTTTACTACTTACGACCCTATTGTCTGAGTTCAGTCAGATTTTTTCACTTCCATTCTGTATTTGTTGCTTCGTTTTTAGCTTCCGAAAAAGAACACTTTTGAAATTAAAAAAATGACTTTTTTTTATTTGAGAGTGACTGATTAAAAACTTTTTTAATAACTTTTCTCCTTAGCAATACAAAATATTTAATATTGATAAAAGTGTGATTATAAATAATTATTAATCAACTAAAACCATATTTTTAATTTTTTAATGATAAAACAGATATTTATCTACACGGAAAATAAAAAAATGAATAGATATGTATTTTATAATTTGGCAATAACAATGAAAAACAAGTGTCAATTAAACATTTTTATAATAAAATATTTCTTTTCAGTTATCTAGAATAATGTTTAGCAGAAAAAATAATTTTTTTCTAAGTTCAGTTTTCTAGAATATTGTCTAGTAGAAAAGGTCATTTTTTTCTATGTAAAATGACTAATTTCAATTTTTTGAAATAATTTTTATTATTAACAATAAACAGTATTTCATATTTATAAATTTGTGTGATTATTAATCAATTGAACAAAAATTAAACTCGTTTTATGAGGCAAACAATACGTACATACGAAAAAGATGGAGAAATTCATTATTGTCTATTGAAATGTTTATAACAATAGTAATTGTTAGTATTTTTAATATTTGTTACGGGTATTATTTCTATAAAGTGCTTGAGTACTTTTAGCGAATATATAATTTAAAGTTGATGCAAGAACCGAAAAAATGTGTTGATTAGAGTCGAATCGATTGACCTATAATACTAATACATTTTATTGAAGAGTAACGAAGCTATCGTTATTTATATTATATTTAAAATCGATTTTCATTGTAGATTTTTTTTCATTTTCATAATTTGAAGTTAATGCAGAAATAGAAAAAATGTGTTGATTCAAGACATATCGATTGACCTACAATTATACTACATTTTATGAACGAGTAGGGAAGTTATGGTTATTTATATATTTTGAAAATCGATTTTTATAGTAAAAACTTTTTTATTTTCATAATTTAAAGTTGATGCAAAAATAGAAAAGATGTGTTGATTCGAGACGTATCGGTTGACCTATAATACTGAAACATTTTATGAAAGAGAAAGGAAGCTATTGTGCCTAATATTTGAAAACACGGTCTTTTACAGTAAAACTTTTTTCATTAACATAATTCAAAGTGGATGCAACAACATAATAGATTCCTTGGTTTGTGACGAATAGATTGACCTATAATAATACATATTATTAAAGATTAGGGAAGTTATGGTAATTTACATATTTTGAAAATCGGTTTTTTATAGTAAAACTTTTTTCATCAATATAATTCAAAGTTGATGCATGAACAGAAAATATTCCTTGGCTAGAGACGAATCGATTGACCTGCAATTATACTACATTTTATGAAAGAGTATGGAAGTTATGTTCATTTATATATTTTCAAAATCGATTTTTATAGTAAAAACTTTTTTATTTTGATAATTTAAAGTTGATGCAGAAATAGCAAAGATGTGTTGATTCAAAACATATCGGTTGACCTACAATACTGATACATTTTATGAAAGAGTAAGGAAGCTATGGTGCATAATATTTGAAAACAAGGTCTTTTATGGTAAAACTTTTTTCATTAACATAATTCAAAGTGGATGCAACGACATAAAGGATTCCTTGTTTTGAGAAGGATCGATTGACCTATAATAATAATACATATTATTGAAGATTAGGGAAGTTATGGTAATCTACATATGTTGAAAATCGGTTTTTTATAGTAAAATTTTTTTCATTAATATAGTTCAAAGTTGATGCAACAATAGGAAAGATTCCTTGGTTAGAGACGAATCGATTGACCTAGAATTACAATACATTTCATAAAAGAGCAGGGAAGTTATGGTCATTTATATATTTTCAAAATCGATTTTCATTGTAGAATTTTTTTCATTTTTATAATTTGAAGTTAATGCAGGAATAGAAAATATGTGTTGATTTGAGACGTATCGGTTGACCTATAATACTGATACATTTTATAAAAGAGTAAGGAAGCTATGGTGCATAATATTTAAAAACACGGTCTTTTATAGTAAAACTTTTTTCATTAACATAATTCAAAGTGGATGCAACAACATAAAAGATTCCTTGGTTTGAGACGAATCGATTGACCTATAATAATAATACATATTACTAAAGATTAGGGAAGTTATGGTAATTTACATATTTTATAAATCGGTCTTTTATAGTAAAAGTTTTTTCATAAATATAATTTAAATTTGATACAAAGAAAGAAAAGATGTGTTGTTTCGAGTCGAATCGATTGACCTATGATATAAATACATTTGATTAAAGAGTAGGAAAGTTATGGTAATTTATATATTTTAAAAATCGGTTATTTATAGTGAAACTTTTTTGTTTAACGTAATTCAACGTTAATGCAACAAGATAAGAGATTCCTTGGTTCGAGACGAATTGATTGACCTATAAAAGTAATACATATTATTAGTTATTAGGGAATTCATGGTAATTTATATATTTTGGAAATCGTTTTTTTTTAGTAAAAGTTTTTTCATTAATATAATTTAATGTTGATGCAAGAATAGAAAAGATGTGTTGATTCGAGACGAATTGATTGTCCTATAATAATACACTTTATTGAAGAGTAGGGAAGGTATAGTAATTTATATATTTTGAAAATCGTTTTTTTATAGTAAAAGTTTTTTTATTAACATAATTTAAAATTCATACATGGATATACAATATTCATTGGTTCGAGGCGAATCGATTGACCTATAATATTTATATATTTTATTATAGATTAGGGAAGTTATGGTAATTTACATATTTTGAAAATCGTTTGTTACGGTAAAACTTTTCTCATTAATACAATTCAAAGTTGATGCAACAATAGAAAAGATTCCTTGGTTAGAGACGAATCGATTGACCTACAATTATACTACATTTTATGAAAGAGTATTGAAGTTATGGTCATTTATATATTTTCAAAATTGATTTTGATAGTAAAAACTTTCTCATTTTCATAATTTAAAGTTGATGCAGAAATATAAAAGATGTGTTGATTCGAGACGTATCGGTTGACCTATAATACTGATGCATTTTATGAAAGAGTAAGGAAGCTATGGTGCATAATATTTGAAAAAAAGGTCTTTTATGGTAAAACTTTTTTCATTAACATAATTCAAAGTGGATGCAACAACATAAAGGATTCCTTGTTTTGAGAAGGATCGATTGACCTATAATAATAATACACATTATTGAAGATTAGGGAAGTTATGGTAATTTACATATTTTGGAAATCGGTTTTTTATAGTAAAAGTTTTTTCATTAATATAATTCAAAGTTGATTCAAGAATATAAAATATTCCTTGGTTTGAGGCGAATCGATTGACCTATAATATTGATATATTTTATCACAGATTAGGGAAGTTATGGTAATTTACATATTTTGAAAATCGGTTTTTTATAGTAAAACTTTTTTCATTAATATAATTCAAAGTTGATGCAAGAACAAAAAAGATGTGCTGTCTCGAGGCGGATCGATTGACCTATATCATGAATTCAATTTATTGAAGAGTAGGGAAGTTATAGTAATTTATATATTGTGAAAATCGGTTTTTCATGGTAAACGTTTTTTCATTAATATAATTTTAAGTTGATGCAAGGACAGAAAAGATGTGTTGATTCGAGTCGAATTGATTGACCTGGAATATTATTACATTTTATTGAAGAGTAAGGAAACTACGGTAATGCAAAATATTTGAAAACACGATTTTTTATAGTAAAACTGTTTTAACTAACTTAATTCAAAATTGATGCAAGAATGTAAGAGATTCCTTGGTTCGAGACAAATTGATTGACCTATAATATTATTACATTTTATTGAACAGTGAGGAAGCTATGGTAATGCATAATATGTGGAAATACGGTTTTCTACGGTAAACATTTTTTTTTTAACAGAATTTAAAGTTGATGCAAGGAAATAAGAGATTCCTTGATTCGAGACGAATCGATTGACCTTTAATATTAATACATTGAAGATTAGGGAAGTTATAGTAATTTACATATGTTGAAAATCGGTTTGTCATGGTAAAAATTTTTTCATTAATGTAATTCAGAGTTGATACAAAAATAGAAAAGATGTTTTGTTTCGAGTCGAATTGATTGACCTATGATATCAATACATTTTATTGAAGAGTAGGGAAGTTATGGTAATTTATATATTTTGAAAGTCGGTTTTTTATAGTAAAACTTTTTTCATTCGCATAATTCAAAGTTGATGCAAGAACATAAGAGATTCCTTGGTTCGAGACGACTCGATTGACCTATAATAATAATACATATTATCAAGGGTTAGGGAAGTTATGGTAATTTATATATTTCGGAAATCGTTTTTTATAGTAAAAGTTTTTCCATTAATATAATTTAACGTTGATGCAAGAACAGAAAAGAAGTGCTGATTCGAGACGAATCGATTGACCTATAATATTAATACATTTGATTACAGATTAGGAAAGTAACGGTAATTTACATATTTTGAAAATCGGTTTTTTATAGTACAGTTTTTTTATGAATATAATTCAAAGTTGATGCAACAACAGAAAAGATGTGTTGATTCGAGACAAATCAATTGACCTATAATATTAATACAATTTATTGAAGAGTAGGGAAGTAATAATAATTTATATATTTTGAAAATCGGTTTTTTATAGTGAAACTTTTTTCGTTAGCATAATTCAAAGTTGATGCAAGGATATGAAAGATTCATTGGTTCGAGACGAATCGATTGACCTATAATATTAAGGCATTTCATTAAAGAGTAGGGAATTCGTGGTAATTTACATATTTTGAAAATCGGTTTTTCATAGCAAAATTTTTTTCCGTAACATAATTCAAAATTGATGCAAGAACAGAAAAGATGTGTTGATTCGAGACGAGCCGATTGACCTGTAATATTAATACATTTTATTGAAGAGTAAGGAAGCTATGGCGATGCAGAATATTTGAAAACACAGTTTTCTACAGTAAAAATTTGTTCTTGAACATAATTCAAAGGTAATACAAGGATATAAAAGATTCGTTGGTTCGAGACAAATCGATTGACCTATGATAATGATACATTTTATTAGAGGGTAGGGAGGTTATGGTAATTTACATATTTTGAAAATCGGTTTTTTATTGTCAAACTTTTTTCATGAATATAATTCAAAGTTGATGCAAGAACAGAAAAGATGTGTTGATTCGAGACGAATCGATTGACCTATAATATTGATACATTTTATTGAAGAGTGAGGAAGCTATGGCGATGCAGAATATTTGAAAATACGGTTTTTTATAGTAAAAACTTTTTCCTTTAACATAAATCAAAGTTGAGGCAACAATAAAAAAGATTCCTTGGCTAGAGAAGAATCGATTGACCTACAATTATAATAAATTTTATGAAGGAGTAGGGAAGTTCTGTTCATTTATATATTTCCAAAATCGATTTTTATAGTAACAACTTTATCATAAATATAATTCAAAGTTGATACAAGAACAGAAAACATGTGTTGATTCGAGACTAATCGATTGACCTATAATATTAGTACATTTTATTGAAGAGTAAGGAAGCTATGATAATGCATAATATTTGAAAATACGGTTTTTTATAGTAAAACTTTTTTCTTTAACATAATTAAAAATTGATGCAAGAATATAAAAGATTCCTTGGTTAGAGATGAATCGATTGACCTACAATTATAATACAATTCAATAAAAATTAGGGATGTTATGGTCATTTATATATTTTCAAACTCGATTTTTGCAGTAACAATTTTCTTAGTAATATAATTCAAAGTTGAGGAAAGAACAGAAAAGATGTGTTGATTCAACACGAATCGATTGACCCATAATATTATCACATTTTATAGAAGAGTAAAGAAGCTATGCTGATGCATAATATTTGAATATACGGTTTTTTATAGAAAAATTCATTTCTTTAACATAAATCAAAAATTATGCAAGAAAATAAAAGATTCTTTTGTTCGAGATGAATCGATTGACCTATAATTTCAATACATTTTATTGAAGAATAGGGAATTTGTAGTAATTTCTATATTTTGAAAATCGGTTTTTTACCGTGAAACTTTTTTCACTAACATAATTCAAAATTGATGCAAGAATATAAAAGATACCTTGGTTCAAAACAAATCGATTGACCTACAATATTATTACATTTTATTGAACAGTAAGGAAGAAATGGTAATGCATAATATTTGGAAATATGTTTTTCTACGGTAAACATTTTTTTTCAACATAATTTAAAGCTCATGCAAGGACATGAGGGATTCCTTGATTCGAGACGAATCGATTGACCTATAATATTAATACATTATATTGTAGATTAGGGAAGTTTTAGTAATTTACATATGTTGAAAATTGGCTTGGCATGGTAATACAATCATAGTTGATACAAAAAAAGATAATGTGTGTTGTTTTGAGTCAAATTGATTGACCTACGATATAAATACATTTTATTGAAGAAAAGGGAAATTATGGTAATTTATATATTTTCAAAATCGGTTATTTATAGTAAAACTTTTTTCTTTAACATAATTCAAAGTTGATGCAAGAATATGAAAGATTCCTTGGTTAGAGATGCATCGATTGACCTACAATTATAATACAATTCAGTAAAGATCAGGGAAGTTATGGTCATTTATATATTTTCAAACTCGATTTTTATAGTAAAAATTTTCTTAATAATACAATTCAAAATTGAGGCAAGAACAGAAAAGATGTGTTGATTGACCTACAATAATAATACATTTCATTGAAGAGGAGCAAAGTTATGGTAATTTATATATTCTTAAAATCGATTTCTATAGTAAAAATTTTCTCATTCTCATAATTTAAAGTTGATGCAATGAAATAAAAGATTCCTTGGTTCGATGTAAGTCTACCTACAATATTAATACATTTCATTGAAGAGGAGGAAAGTCATGGTGATTTATATATTTTCAAAATCGATTTTTATAGTAAAAATTTTCTCATTCATATAATTTAAAGTTGATGCAAGAATAGAGAAGATTCCTTGGTTCGAGACGATTCGATTGACCTACAATATTAATACATTTCATCAAAGATTGGGGAAGTTATGGTATTTCACATATTTTAGCAGTCAATTTTAATAGTAAAAATTGTGTTATTCTTATAATTTAAAGTTGATGTTAGCATAGAAAAGTTGTGTTGATTCAAGACGAATCGATTGACCTATAACATTATTACATTTTATTGAAGAGTAAGGAAGCTATGGTTATGCATAATATTTGAAAACACGTTTTTTTATAGTAACAATTTTTTCTTTGACATAATTCAAAGTTGATGAAAGAACGGAAAAGATTCCTTGATTTAGGGCAAATTGATTGACCTACAATAATTACATTATTTTGAAGAGTGAGAAAGTTATGCTCATTTTTAATATTCGAAACATCTCTTTTGAACAGAAAAACTTACTTCATCGACATAATTTAATTTTGATGCATGAATAGAAAAGACTTTTTGATTAAAAATTTCCAAATAAAATAATTCTTACAATTTTTGTGAAAAAACCATACATCTGGGAAGAGCATAGCGTGCGATAGAACTTTTCCCTTCCCTTTTCCAGCTTGAAAAATTATCATTTCGAATACAAAATTTGATTTGTCTGATTTTCCTTCGTTAAAATTCATTTTGTATTATTGTGTAATTTTTGTATTTTTTGTAAATTTCTATTTTTAAATTAATAAAATGAAGACTTTGGGCTGCCTATTGTTGAAAAAAATAATTAATGCTTCCTTTATGAGGAAGCAAATAAATTTGCTAACGGGAAGCAAAGTGCTCGTGAAATGAGCACCATATAATCATAAATACAAACAGAGTGGAAACACTAGAGATCGAATTCACAGCTATTTTTAATTTTCTCCATAATTTCTTCTTAATCGAGTATAATATAATAATATATTGAAATATAAACAATATTATTTTTTACTTTACTTGGCCGCCTTGATTTCACAATTTTCATTGATTTTTGATTTCATTTAATTGTACTTGGCCAAGTTTTTTCATTGCATACGTTTTTGATGTGATTCAGCTTTATCTGCATCTTAACAATTTTTCTAAAACATACAAAAATTGTTACATAAAAAAAGTTGTGTAAGTTAAAAAAAAATTGTTTCCCGATTGTAAAAGAATGTGTCATAAAAATGTTTTCTGTAAAGAAATAGCTTTTCTTTCGCTTCTTGATCTTGATTGACGCTGGTGCAAAAAGTAAAAGAAAAGGACCCTATTAGCGTGACAGCGTTGAGCAAACCTTACACGTATAAAATCGGGTGTAAGGCCGATGTGCAATACAACACTTTGAAACCGTCGGTGTTGGTCGAGCCGGGGATTCGAGTTACACTCACGGCGGGATAAACTCTCGAAGTTAAAACAGAAATTAGGAGCAAAACCGTTTCCCCTTTCTCTTGCCAAGCCGAGCGTGGTACAAAGTACTTTCCCTCTCGCAGACACGACAGGAGAGCCACAGTCAGAGGCGAGCGAGCGAGCCGCGCCGAGAAGGCTAGGCCCATTCGCAAACGGAAAACCGGAAAACGATTGCCCGCGCCTTTTCTCCTCTCCTGCTTCGATACCCTCTCCCCGCACCCTCCACAAATCTAGTCTCATTTCCCCTCAAGCTTAAATTAACTTGCGCGTAGCCTTATGTCCCCCCACCACTTTTGTCTCTTCCAGCGCGGCGCCCAGGACTTCGCCCACTAGTCTCGCAAGACTGAACTTTAACGTGGATTCGATAACGATGGTCACGCGAACTGTGCATAAGACTTCCGTTTCTTGCCTTTCCTGCTTTTCCTCAATTGCGAGTTGCAAGAGGAAAATTAGAGGAGGAGGGTGGGGACTAGGGTGGTCCAAAAATTCGATTTTTTGTGATAACCCCTCTCCCCTTTTGTTCGTTTTTCTGAAAAAGAAATTCCGTTTTTTTTAACGGTAACCCGTGCTATTAATAAACCCGTGCTATTAATTAACCCGTGCTATTAATGAACCCGTGCTATTAATTAACCCGTGCTATTAATGAACCCGTGCTATTAATTAACCCGTGCTATTAATGAACCCGTGCTATTAATGAACCCGTGCTATTAATGAACCCGTGCTATTAATTAACCCGTGCTATTAATTACCCCGTGCTATTAATTAACCCGTGCTATTAATTA
>CAKNXH010083548.1:0-13278 GCA_932178445.1 Andricus quercusramuli
TGACGCTCGGCATTACTCATACGTCGGTAAAGTGCCAACGCTCAAGATGAGTACACAGCCAGTGTTGCGCCAGTACTACGCCGTCGCTCGGAATTACACATACCTCGGTAAATTGCCAACACTTAAGGGCAGTACCGCACTTGTACTGCACCAGTGCTGCGCCGTCGCTCGGCATTAAGCATATGTCGATTTAAAGCCAACGATGAGGGTCGGTACTGCCCCAGTGGTGAGCCAGTGCTGCGCCAGTGCTGCACCAGTGCTCCACCAACGCTGGGCGAAGTACTGACTGGCAGCAATGATATTACTCCGCGATGACAACTGAGGCAGTGCTGTGCCAGTTGTCAGCATTGGCAGAACTCCGAATTTTCTAACTGGGTAGAACTTTTAGAAGAAGAAATTTTAGAACTGGTAGTTCTTCAGTTTACAATGTTTCAATTCTGAAATCTCGCATAAAGAACTCTTTGATGTAATTAGGGTTTCCAATTTAAAATTGTGCCATCAGGTGCAATATTTAACACTTGAATTAAAAATAGTTGATAAGTACCTAATTTTTTTTTAACCTAATTTTATTATTATTATTATTATTATACCATTAAGCCATTTCCCTTTCGGGTCAGGCGTGACTTGCTCGGTTGGAAAATAGTAAATAGGTATGTAGGTATATTAAAGGTAGGTATATAGGTATAAAGTAGATAGGTATATAGGTAGAAACGAAAAAAATATGAACTAAAAATTAATCAAATAAAATTTCGACTAGCATTACATCCATTGTTCCAGATATTTAGATGAAAATGTATGTAATTTGTTAAAAATCCGCCTTTTTTGGTAGAAATTTCAACTATTTGTTTAACATTTTATGTATTTTGTTGAAAATTCACCTTTTCTGGTAGAAAATTAATCTTCTTATTTGAAAATTCAACTATTTAGTTGTTAAAAATTCGTTTTTTTCTGGTAGAAAAATAATCGTCTTATTTGAAATTTTTTTTACTGAAAATTTGACTACTCGAATTTTTGTTGGAAATTAGTCTTTTTTAGTTGAGGATTCAAGTACTTCGGTAAAAATTTATCTTTTTTGGTTACATTCCACTGATTTTCATTTAAAAATGGAATCTTCTGTGATTTAAAATATCAACTATTGCATTTTTTGGTGTAAATTAGTATATTCAGGTGGGAAATTCAACTGTTTAGAAAAGAATTCAAGTGTTTTATGGAAAATTGATGTGATTTCTTGATTATTTTAACTTTTGGGTTAAAAATTGAACTTACTGGTCAAAAATGTATGTATTTCTGTTGAAAATTCATATTTTCTGGTAGAAAATTAATATTCTTGTTTGAAAATTCAACTATTTGGTAGAAAATCTTTTTTTTTCAATAAAACTGTATAGTAGAAAATTAATCAGGTTTAGTTCAGGATTCAGGGTGTCTAGCGGACCGGGAAACCGGGAGAAACCGGGAAAACCCCTGAAATTTTATTGGACTGTGAAAAAACCGGGAAAACCCCGGGAATTCTGCTTATGACCGGGAATTTTTTGTATTTGATGGAAAAATCGACTTTTTTCTACTTTATTTTCTTTTTATTCCATTTCCACATTATCAACAGTCGCAAGGTTCCTTCTTATGCTTATTTTAAGTACCTATTTATGTAATTTTTGACATTCTCATCCTAATGCGAAGGTAAAATTTGTCTTAGTCGGGTTTCATCAAATCTAGTAGTAGTAGTCTGAAATCTGTCTGCAGTCTGTACACACTTTTTTAAGACCTAAAAGAAAAAGACAAGTTCGTCAGTCAGCTATTTTGGATCAAAATTCAAAAAGTTATAGCATTTTCAAACTTTTTGAGACCATTTTCTTAAGTGTTGAAAATTCTATGTACCTACAAGATTATCATAACAACTTTTTGAGTTTTCTTAAAAAAATCGAACATTCAAATTGTGTGCTCGAGCAGCGAGCAGATTTTTTCTATGTATATTATGTTGAAATTCCTATTTCTATGTACACATGGACTTCAAAAAATCACAAAAAGACATCTAAAACTTGGTCGGGGAAAAAATATTTGACCGGGAAAAAACCGGGAATTTCAAATTGCCTGATCACTAGACACCCTGGGATTCAAGTATTTTGTTGACAATTCGTCTTTTTTGGTTCAAATATCAACTGTTATATTTTTTGATGAAAATTTCTATTTCCAGGTTGAAAATTCAACTCTTTTGTACTTTTGTTGAAAATGCAACTTTACGGTTAAAAATTAGTCTGTTTCAGCTGAGGATTCAAGTAATTTCCTGAAAATTCGTGTTTTTTGGTTCAATTCAACTGGTTCTTATTTTTAATTAAAATATATTTTATCAAACCACTTTCTCAAAACTTAATCTTCTTTTGATGAAGAATCATAATTTTAGTTGAAAATTTGTTTTTTTTTTTGTTTTGTTTATAAATGATTTTTTTAAACAGAATTCAACTGATTATTGGTATATTTACTTTTTTTTCGAAAATTCATATTCTCGGGTTGAAAATTCAACCGTTTTTTTTATTAGTTTTTTTGACTTGAAAATTTCTCACAAGAAATATCTGGAAGATTTTAAGGTAATGTTTTTTATTTTTCAGATTTTCTTTAAATCTCAGGAAAAATTCGAATTATTTTGAAAGATATTTAGAATGTTTCGACATTTCAAAAATATGTTCAAGACCAATCAATTGTAAGAAAAAAATTAAAAAATATTTCAAAAGAATTAAAAAATTTGGAAGATCGCGGAAATGTGGAAGTGCAATTTTTGTAATTTTGAAAGTTTTTCACAATTCGTTAGAAAAATTCAAGATTTTTTGAGAAAATTAAAAATATTTTCAAACTTGAAAACGTTTCTGAAAATATATAAAGTATTTCCTAATTTCTTCCAAACTTCTAAAAGTCCTGAAGTTTGAGAAGTCAAACTGATGCCACTTGTATTTCGCGCCTTCTCCTCAAGATCAACACGTAGTCCCCCTACTTCGGGTCAGAAATACCACAACTTGAAAGCTTGAAAGATGTGAGTCTACTCATTTTTTTTCTTTGTGTCAGACAATCCACTTCGTACCTTTTTTAAGTGAGTCAAAGATGGGGAAAAGTAAGAAAAGAAAATGTAATTAATCATCATCGTCGACTTCATCGTCATCGGAGGACGACCTTACTGATCCTAAACAGCGTAGAAGAATTTTAAAGCGAATTCTGAAGCTAGAAAGGAGCGAGGACCGTCGTCGTAAGAAAGGGTCCAAGCATCGTAAACGCCATTCAAGCACGGAATCTGATTCTTCCGCTTACAGTAAGTAGTTTATTTCAGGTTTTTTTAATATACTATATTACATATTTAGGTAATATGGCCTATACGGGATTGTTAATCTCGATTGTGGACATCTGTACAAGACTCAATGGAACTCGGTCTTGCAGTTCTAGAGGGCTCATACCCAAACAATTTTTCGTGCAGGCTCATACCTGCATTTGAGACTTTTGTCTAAAGGGCACATACCCACCAAAAGTTGTCAGGCTCATACCTACATGTTGGTCTTTTGTGTTTGAGGGGCTCATACCCAGACCACAAAAGCAGGCTCATGCCGACATTCTAGACCTTGTGTCTGAAGGGCGCATACCCATCATAAAATGATTAAGTTTATACTTGCTCAAAATTATTTTCTATAGGTATATAAGGACCTTATATGATCTCGATTTTGTGTAGGTTATGACTCTCAGTCATCAATCGAACACCTGCATTCGTTCCTTACCGACGCAAGAGGAGTAGATCCCGTCCGTACCGACAGGGGGAATATGCAAGGTAAAGATGCTGCAGAGGACAAGTCGGCAACGCCGCAAAATAAAGGAGACAATAATACTGATACGATTGATCAGAGACCAGAGATCAGGGATTACCCTCAACATTTTTTTGAGGTAATGGGAAAGCGACTCGCAGAAGACAGAGTTTTAGCTCCGCCTATGCACGACGATTTCACAGTTCGTTCGGATGAAATCCTGAAGATAGGTTTACTGGCGGAAGAACTATCTATGTTACTGAAAAAATATCCGCCTCCTAGCAACTATATAAATCTGGATCCTCTAAAATTGAATACGGTTTTTAATTCGTGCAAGCTCCCAAAGTCGACTTTTAGAAGAGACAAGAAAATTGTCCATGCGCAGGAAAAATTGACGGCCATTATACCTGCGATCTGTAAGGCTATCTCTACGATTTTTGATCGAAACAATGCGGAGGATACAGCTCTTCTAGAATCTTTAAGCGATTCTTGTAGGAGTCTCATTGACCTACAACGGAAGAATACTACAATTAGGAGAAGCTTACTTCTTGCAATGTATGAACCTCTTCTCAAGGACTCGTTGAATTCAACCATTCCTGATGAGTTTCTTTTTGGAAAGGATCTTGTGGACAATGTCAAATCCGCTCAGGCCGTGGAACGAACATCCACGGCTTTTAATCCTAAGGAGGCGACACCTAAAACCAATCAAAAAAACTTGAGAAGCCTGTCTCATCAACAATCGTGGAACTCTACGATGTCGGGCGGGCAGAAGAAACATTGGACTTCTCGAAAATCATACCAGAAGAACCAACAATCTCAGCCGAAACCACCTCAACCGAGCTCATCACGCAGGAAGGATTACAGGAGGAAGGATTAGGCCTAGTAGGTAATGTTGCTGGTAGACTAAGGTATTTTGTTGAAATTTGGAAGAAAATAGCTTCAGACCCAAAAATCTTGTCGTGGGTCAAAAGTTACAAAATCCCTTTTCTTTCAACTGCTCATCAAACGTTCTTTCCCCTGTAAGGGATCAATTTATCGAGGGGACTGTAATGTTGCAGGTTTCACCTGCAAATTACTTTGTGTTGTTTAATTTTATTTATTTGTAAACAGCTCCTCCCCTCTTGGAGGAAATTTCCGCGAGAAGAACGAGGCTCGATCGAGGTCCAACTGATTTGATTATTTGTTTGTATTTTATTTTTTTTGTATCTTGGAAATGTTTTGACATTTCGTTTTTTTTGTTTGTACACACTCTCATGGGCTATTCATAAGGGGAAGGAGTAAGAGTCACTCTTACTAATTCTTTTGGGGTTTTTTGTTTTTTTTTTGTTTTTGTCATTCATCGAGTTTTGAGGACAAGAAAGGGATGGAGGAAGGAGTGATTTCGACTGGAGCGTCAACCAACATAAAGGACCAGCGGTACGAACTGCAAGGATGTACGGCGGGTTGAAGTCGCGCAGGCACAGGCACAGCCGATGGTTGTACACCGGGGGTGGAATGTGGATGTGAGTCCCGCATTCCAAATCCTGTACCTGGTGCGATTCAAATCTCACCGCCCAGGATTCGTCGCAGCACCACTATCACCATCTTTTGGGTATTAAGGTCCCGAGATCTCCCTCCAGCCGCCATGACACTGCGCCAGCGTAGAAGCCACATCTCGTCTCTCTGCGCAGGAGGGGAGAAATTGGGCGGTGTGCGTACCGTCAAGCGAAGTGAACTCGCGGGCTGTTTTCGTTCGAGCCTCGTGAGAGGAAGTTTGTCCGTTTTGTCAGCCTTTGTTTTTTTGTCGCCACAGAGTGGTTTTTCTTTGGATACCTTCTTTCTTTGGTTAATTCATCGATACTGTGAAATTGGAAGCTGCTCAGGACCGTATACATAAGGTGGGCGGCTTACTTATTTTGGTATTATATTTCGTTCTAACTTTGTTTAAATGTGTTGAAGTTTAACCGTCACGCTCCAGATAGCGTCAGTAGACGCGGAGAGAAACGTACGGTTACACTTGCTCCAGAGCGGAATCTGCTCATTCTTATTGACATCCTCGCACTTGTCTTGTTAAATTTCATGAATAAAATCATTGTAATACTTTAGTAAATCTACATGCTCAATTTAAAGGGGGTTGATTTTCGTCCATTAATATATTGTTTATAATGTGTTCTTACAACTTTCTCCTTATGATTGGGGAGGTTATGTTAATAAATAGAATTTATATTGTTCGTTTTTATATTTAAAATAATGTCTATTTAATGAAGTGACATCTCAGATTTATCTTCCTTAAATAAGATTTTCAGGTACCCACGCCACTCTACCAAAAGTTATGAGCTAGGGCCATTTAAAATTAATTAATTTTCTTTTAGTTGTAAAAGTTTCCATGTTCACGTTTGCATAAAATTAATTTCCTTCCAGGGCAGCAAAATCACTTTTGCTTGGCGCCATTTAAATTAAATTGAAAGTCCTGATGGAGAAACAATTTTAAGCCTTTTTGTTTTAAATTATATTCTTTTTTTTACTAAAATGAAGGAGTAGGAATCCTCGTTTTAACTGGCGCACTGACGTGTTTTGGGCAAAAAGTTTAGTTGAAAAAGTTATTGCAGAAAAGGAACCCGGAAAAAAAATCTGAGAGTCTCATTTTTGTTGTGGTTAGGATTTTTGAAAGGTTATTTATTTTACATGTGAATGTTGTGTCCTATTTATTGAATTTTTACTTGCGATTTTGTTATTGCATTTGATTTCATTTGTGTGACTTTTATATTGTAATTTTATACCTGTGATTTTACTTTGTTGATTTCTTATACCATGCATTTTTTTTACCTGTTGATATTGTAATGTGATATTTATTTTACCTGTCGCATTTATAATTGTTTTTTTTTTAAATATGTGTATCATTATATTGCAGATTTTTTTAAATTGTGATCGCGGGAAAAGTGTCGAGTGCCACGTCATAATGACGTCATAATTAATATTCGGGCGTTATTTTCTATACGCGGGTAAAATCACGCGGATCGATATCGGGTACGAAGGCCCGGAATGCAAAGGGAGCGGTCGGAGCGACTCGGTACTGCTCGGCAGAACTCGGCTAGCGGGAGCTCACTTTGAACGAGCCACGGCACGGTTCACTGATGCAAGCAAACGTGTGGTCGGCCGGTGTACACGAAAAGTGACAGGTTTCGAACAAAAGCGTTTTCAGACGGTAGATCTAGCCCACATGTGTTTTCGACGGAACATATGATGAGTTTTTGATTTCCTTTTTATTTGCCAATGCCGGTAGCGATTAATTGATTTAAGGAAGATTCATTAAATTTTTTGTTGATATTTTGTTTTCTCAATCAGTGAACTTGATACGATTGATAAAGTTCGGATTGGTGAAGGGAGCGGGAAATAAAATCAGTAATTTTTTTTGCCTTGTTTCTTCTCTTTATTAATTGTAATTAATTAACAATTAATAATTGATTATCGTCCCTGAAGGAACATTTTTTTTTGGTCGAAAATATGGCAGAACCGGATAACAGCTGGTTATTGAACCTGGGTACGGGAAGAATCCGTGCTATTTTGAATGCACATTTCGTTAATAATACCGGTACTCGCGAAGTGGTATTAGATAGTGCGATTCGGTATTTTAGAAGATTTATGGGGGAGGCCGTATGGACGGCATTAGACGAGGATACGTCACATCAGGTACCATTCGAATTGCATAGGCGTCGAATAGAGCTTGATGCTTCCTTACGAGAGGACGAAACATTTATGTCAGGGGAAAATAGCACCCCTTCCAAAATTCGTAGAAGTGAATCAATAAATGGGATCTCAAGATCCTACCCCCACAAATACAAAATAATTATGCACCCTCGGAATCCGGATCATTTGGTGGCGGGATTGTGCAAACCCCAATTGCGTCTACTACTACGGTTACTACCAATACAAATACGGTGGTCACTAGTAGAATAGCAGACAATAGGCCCACTATTACCCATGCCTCAAATTTTGACCAAAGTACATAAAACTTTGTGTGGCCAAGAGCGTCACCCTTAAGAAAGGGGGGTGAATGTTTCATGAGTAGAGAGGGGTTACCCTTTCATTCCGAATCACGGATATTCAGTAGACCGCAATCACCGGAAGTGGAAAGGTTAGGTAACGTGCCGACGAAAATTCCCAAAAGTGTACCAGTCTCTAATTTTTCAAGGGTTGTTACAGAAGGGAATTTTATCCCTGAAATGCAACCACGAAATTTAGGGATGGGTGGTATCCCATGGGGTATACCGCGAACTCAAACCCCCTCTCCTCCACGGCTCATGTAGATACGGGCAGGCTAATAGATATTGCGGGCCAGGATAGGTTATATTTGGAGGGTGGTATACATTTTCAAAATCCCCCTCCAACCCCAAGTCTTAATATGGCTAAATTTTTGCCGCAACGGGATTTAACTAATAAAACACGTGCGACACACTTTACAAATTTTATAGCGAATGAGGCCATACCGAGGCCAACTAATCAGGACATATTAGGGGCAACGAAGACATTTCTTACAAATAATTTAACATCGGGACAAACGGATCGCAGGAGTGGTTACTGTATACGGAATGAAACCTACGAGGGGTTAAATAATCTCCATTCTGAATTTCGGGAAAATAGAAGAGATTTTGATTTTCAATCAAATCAACCCAGCAGGTACGGTGCTTATCGAGGTGACATTCCTAGAGAGGTCCCACAAGGTAGTTTCCACTGCCAACCTCATTACCATCCCTCTTATCTAGGTCCAATGAGTGGTCCATACACCGAACAGCCTACTGCTTTCCGATTAGCCAGTACTCCCTATAAAAGAGGTAATAAAAGTGTATCGCAAATCGTAAAGCAATGGAATATTAAGTTTACAGGGCGTGGTGATAGTAGTGTGATCACATTCTTGGATGGAGTAGAGAACGGGCGGGCAATAGATTCGCTCAGTGAGGAAGAGGTTCTTATAGCAATGCCTTTCCTGTCAGATGGGATAGCATTAGTATGGTTTAGAACAAATAATCGCTCGTAGGCAGGGCCCGGAAGAATCTAGTGTGGATTACTTGACGCATATGATGGGTCTGTATAGATTGTACCCACATCCAATCCCACTGGAGGAACAATTAGATAGCTCCTATAGCAATATGTGCCGCCAAATCAGATGTGCGATTAGGCGCAGAGATTTTAGGTCTTATAATGAGTTAGCAGCCCTTGCCCAAGATTATGAGCGGTGAGCTGCTACAGTGAAAAAAAGAATGTCTTGATCCAAGAAAATGCATTTACTTGAAACCTATTTCTTAGCATCAAGAAAATATTCCTTACTAGACGTAATTTTTATTTAAACCAGACACATATCTTTTGTTGATCTAAAGAAATGAATTCTTTGGCTATATTTTCTTGAATCGAACAAATATTTCTTACATTCAAGAAAACAATTAATTGTGCATACTTGAATCAAGTCTTTAAAGTTCATTTGAATCAATGTAATAATGATTTAATCCAAAATAATATTAATTTAATTGAAAATATATTTATTTGTTACAAAGAGTTCATGAATTTATACCAATGAAGCATTTATTTAGATGAACAAGATATTGTGTTTACATGAATATTTATTTCTTTATTTGAAGGAAATATTTAATTTGCTTGCTGGAATTGAATTATTCAGAACAAATAAACATTTATTTCAACGAAGTAATTATTGTTTTAAATCAAGCATTCAATAATTTGTTTCTATTGAATACTTCTTTAGATCAAAGAAATATGTTGTTAAATTCAATATCCATGTTTTTGATTTGAAGAAATATTTCTTTGGCATTTATGGTGAGGGTTAAATACGACTTTTCGCTTTATAATTTCCATGTTGCGACAGCGTCGTGGTCATCGCAGTGGACTTGACACTCAACGGACCCGAGTTCGATTCCTGCTGGAGGTGGATTTTTCATCGAATTTTTCTGTTTCAGGTTCATCGAGATTTTAAATTATGTGCTCTGTTTAAATTAAATATTTATAATAATAACAATGTTAATAATAATTTAAGTTGAAAGAATCCGTTTGTTTATTGAGGAAAATATGTACTACAGTTGAAGTACAAACTACTTTATTGCACTCGCGCATGGTGTAGGCCAAAGAAATATTTGTTTGAATCAGTGGGATATTTTTTTGCTTCAAATACTCAAAAATTTGATGCGAAGAAATAGTTCTGTGAGCCTATAAAATGTTTGCCTGACTTTAAAATATATTTCTTTCCATCAATTCACACATTCTCATCTCAAAGAAATATTAATTCCCATTCATGGCACATTCATTTGGAACAATGAGTCATTTAATAGGTTTAAAATGTATTCTTTTGCCTCTAATTAATATTTCTTTGATTTAAAGAAATATTTCCCTCCGACCAATAGGTCGTTCATTGAATCAAACAATGTTAACTTAATCCTATTAACATTTGTCTGGCTGAAAGAAATTATTTTTTTCATTCAAAGTGCATATTTTTACTTGCCTCAAAAAAATATTTCTTTGAAAATAAACAGGACTTTCACTTACTTCAGCCAAGTAAAATTCACTTGGTACAAGTCATCTTTTTTTCAGTGTAGGGGTGATTACGACATTTTACCCCCACCTCCCGAAGACTCTTTCCTTCCTGAGTACGCGTACAAACCGAGCAAAGAACCGAATGAAGCCAACGACCAAAAGAAAGGGGAGTTACCGGTAGCCGCAATAGCTACTAATCAAACCGAGAAAGATTCCGGTATGGAAAATTTTGAGAGGGAAAGCAAAGAAAATTCGGATTTGAGAAACTTGACTGAGATGATTGTTGATTTACCGAAACAACTTAAAGAAATAAAATTATCAAGTCAGGGGAATTCAAATTCGAATTTCATGAAAGAGATTTCGGAATCCGCTGGTAAACAATCTGCCGGGAATAACTCGATCGGCATCACACAGGAAGATAGGTATAGAAACTATAAATGTAGAAATTGTAAAAAGTTAGGCCATCCCTATTTTAAATGTCCTGAGGAAAAACGAAAGTATTGTTATGGGTGTGGGGCAGAAGGTATATTTAAAAGCGAGTGCCCTAAATGTCAAGCAAAGGGAAACGAACAGGGGAGGAAAAACTAGGGCCCCTTATTCCTCCCGTAACAAATATCGGAGCCCAATTATCAGAGAATGAATGTGGTCGCATTCCGGAGTCGACCAGTACTATTTTGGCTCCATCAATTTCCAAAACGGTTAATAACGTGATTGTCCGAAAGGGGCAATATATCCGAAGAACGGAAACTTCTCGCTTAGATAGAATATGGGGGAGTAGTTCTAAAGATGAAGAACCGGTAGATATCATCCGAGTGGGGGATCCAGCTGGAATCCGTCTTAGGTGCAGGAATTCTGACCCCTTCGTCGCATTTCAGGAGAGGGGGGTGCCATGGCTAGTACCAGAATGGCTGATCCTCTCGGAATAGAAGACATAGCACTGCGCGAGGAAATACTACAGGAGAGTCGTAGCTTGAGCTCAGGGGACTCTAGGGTATTTCAGGAAGGACAAAATGCGATCCAGACGGGCAACAGGGCAACTGAACGATTAACGGAAGTTGCAGGAGATATACCGTCTGGTGGGGAGATCGAAACCAAGGATAAGGCCATGAGGCTATTCGCGAAAATCAGGGTGGGTACGCGAATAATAGACGCTCTTATCGATGGTGGATCTTCGCGTTCATTTCTGGCTGATTCTCTCGCGAGACAATTAATATCAGAAAGTAAGCGTAAAATGGTGGATGCTAAAGCACATAGGATGAGAGTGGCTAATGGGGCTACTTCTTAGATTCTAGGGAGGGTATTCCTACCAGTAGAATTAGATGGTGTGGAGCATGAAGTACCTTTTCGCGTAGCGGACGCGTTATCACCAGATTGTATTCTGGGCTGGGACTTTATGTGCAAATTGGTCTCATCCACAATGGGTATAGAAACGCGTGGTATTTAGCTAGGTCTTCCGGGGAGGAGCATATTGTTCATTATGGAGATGGTAGAATAACCTCTATGAATGAAGATAAGATCAGGGAGCAGGAGACTTGCTGTGGATTCCGCCCGGCTCTCCGAAGTATGGTCGAACCCACCTCGTTGAACATAAAATTGATGTTCAAGGACAGGCTCCGATCAAGCAGAGACACTATAGGGTTTCTCCGGTTGTATTGAGAGCAATGTATGACGAGGTGGATGAACTATTAGCGGAAGATTTCATAGAACCATCCAACTCAGAGTGGTCTAGTCCAGTAGTGATTGTGGAGAAACCTAACTGTGCATATCGGATGTGCATTGACTACCGAAAAGTCAATGAGGTCTCTAAGGGCGACGCGTATCCACTTCCGTTTTTAGAAGATATCCTGGATAAGTTGCGGTCGGCCCATTATATTTCGACTGTTGACTTGAGCTTAGCTTATCACCAGGTTCCTTTAGAGGAAAGTAGTCGAGCGATAACGGCATTCTCGGTACCGTGGCACCTGCCACCTTCCAGAGATTAATTGATAAGTTAATCGGCCCAGAAATGCGTCCTCACTGTTTCGCATATCTCGATGATATTATCATCGTGTCAGAAACCTTTGAGGAACATTTGGAGTGGCTAAAAAAGGTGTTAAATAATATCTATGGTACCGGGCTAACCATTAGCCCCGAAAAAAGTGTGTTTTGCCGTTCAGAGGTACGGTATCTAGGCTATCGGGTTAATGAGCAGTTTTGGCTTAGGCGCGGTTCTGACACAAGTAATAGAAGGGGAGGAACGAGTAATTGTCTTCACAAGCCGTACATTATTGGATGCCGAACGTCGATATCCTACCACGGAACAAGAATGTCTGACGGTAATTTGGTCTATCCTTAAATTTCGTCATTTCTTGGAAGGTTTTAAATTCACGGTTATCACGGATCATAGCAGTTTGCGATGGCTGCATAATTTGCATAACCCGACCGGTCGTTTGGCACGTTGGTTATTAGAGCTGTTAGAATACCGGTTTGAAATAGTCCATCGTAAAGGGGCTCTGCACCATGTACCCGACGCCCTCTCACGGATGTATGAGGACGAAGAAGTCGCCGAAGTATGTGGAGCGGAAGTGATAGATGATCCGTGGTATTGCCGACGAGTTAAGGATGTGCAAAATCCCCCTAGAAGGTATCATGGGTGGAAGGTCTTAGAGGGTAAACTGTATGCGTTTAGGCCGAATCCTCTGATTGATCCAATCATAGAAGATACCGAAGCATGGAAACTAGTAGTTCCAGTCGATAAGCGACAACATGTGTTGACTGAAATACATGATGTACCTCAAGCAGGGCATTTAGGTGTAGAAAAGACATATGCTAGGGCAGTGGTCTCTTATTATTGGCCCGAGTTTTTAGGGACGTAGTTAATTATGTGAAAGGGTGTGATATTTGTCAACGCACAAAAGTTTCACAACAAGCTCGCCCTGGGTTAATGGGGAAAAGAGTGGTGCATCAACCATGGGCATTGGTGTCTATGGACTGTATGGGGCCTTACACT
>CAKNXH010083548.1:13678-25883 GCA_932178445.1 Andricus quercusramuli
TGATAGATGATCCGTGGTATTGCCGACGAGTTAAGGATGTGCAAAATCCCCCTAGAAGGTATCATGGGTGGAAGGTCTTAGAGGGTAAACTGTATGCGTTTAGGCCGAATCCTCTGATTGATCCAATCATAGAAGATACCGAAGCATGGAAACTAGTAGTTCCAGTCGATAAGCGACAACATGTGTTGACTGAAATACATGATGTACCTCAAGCAGGGCATTTAGGTGTAGAAAAGACATATGCTAGGGCAGTGGTCTCTTATTATTGGCCCGAGTTTTTAGGGACGTAGTTAATTATGTGAAAGGGTGTGATATTTGTCAACGCACAAAAGTTTCACAACAAGCTCGCCCTGGGTTAATGGGGAAAAGAGTGGTGCATCAACCATGGGCATTGGTGTCTATGGACTGTATGGGGCCTTACACTCGTAGTAAAGCAGGTAATTGTTATGCCATTGTCTTTCATGATTACTTTAATAAGTGGATTGAGTGTATAGCCCTACGTGCGGCTAACGCTAAAACTGTAGGAGCGGCCTTGGAAGACATGGTTATTTCACGTTGGGATAAGCCCGAAGTAATCCATACGGATAATGGTACGGAATTTGTCAATAAAATCATAACTGAATTAACCAGATTCTATGGCATCCGTCATTCTACTAGCCCAGTAAACCACCCCCAAGCGAACCCGACTGTACGAATGAATCGAGTATTGAAGGCTATGATTCGATCATTCGTTGATTCAAATCAACAAGAATGGGATGTTCATCTCCATGAGTTTAGGTACGCCTATAATACCGCAGTAAATACTACCACTAAAGTAAGTTCGGCCTTTTTAAATTGTGGAAGGGAATTGAGACCGATAATAAGCCTCCGAGGAGAGGAGGAGAGTCCCGTTAATATTCCCGAACCCGATAGAGAAAAATGGATAGGACGTATGAAGCGCTTAAGGGAATTACGAGCTCTCGTGACGCTTCATTTAGAAGAGGCTCATGAGAAACAAACTCGTTATTATAACCAATCGCGCCGTGATTTTAAATAACAGGTGGGAGATCGGGTTTTGAAGCGTTGGACGATGTTGTCCTCAAAGAAGAAGAAAATATCGGCCAAGCTGAATAAGCGTTTTCATGGTCCTTTCCGCGTCATGGGGATACGCTCACCCCTAGTTTATGAGTTGGCTAATAATAACGGGAGGGCACTCGGCGCTTTTCACGTAAAGGATCTCAACCCATATGAATCACGTTAGAATATTTGCTGGGTTTGATTTCCTTTATCCTAGTTTAAATTCTCTTTCTTATATCCGATTGGATTGATCTTGTCTAAATATTGCATGGAGACTTTTCTTTTGTTCTTTTGTTAGGTTATCCAGTAGCGAGGTAGTGTGGACCATGGGCCCTCAAAAGGCCAACATCAATCCACGGGATGTCCAGTAGGCGCTGGAAGCCCTGCGGAGGGGGGATCGAGCTTTGGAGGGTGTAGCCCTAGACCCCATCAGCCGACGCGTGCTGCGGGAACTCGTGGGAGGGATTGCCGTCTCCACCTATGGGTCCATCGCAAAACCACCCTCTTTTCTTGACAGGGTGTGGGCTGAGGCGAACCAGTTCCGGGTTTGGCCCCGACGGAGCCAATCGGTCTTCAGTTGAAGGATTTTTTTTTTTTTTTTTTTTAAAGGATTAAAAACGGAAAATGCTCATGCACCAGCCACATCCGAACTTTCGGGGCCACGAGCCCAATATATGCATCTCTCGCATATATATTTAGAATATATACACGTGAGATGCACACATGGGCGCGTAGTCCACAAGGAACGAAGGTGAGTGTGGGACTTACCAAACGGCACCTACCCACTAAACCTTAACTCCTTTTCCTGCCAACCCATGCCCTCGGAACCGCTTTCGCATTACTTCAAGGAAATGGGGGTAAGGCCACTAAGTCGTGCTTCGACTTCCAGTGTTTTGAGCCAGCTTGGCATTTCAACTCTCCGCACCCAACCAAGATTCACGCATCGTCCTCAGTGGTGTGGTGGTACCACAACTCGGGCTCGTCGGCCTTCGGCATCTTGATTGACTTGGTCATCCTTGAGTCTTCCTCGATGAGGCTGCCTCTCGGAACGACCAACACCTCATAGTCCCGGGCAGATGGTCCGTCCGGGATTTCTCTCCCTTTGCGGCGCAGAGGTAGCACTGCGGCAAACTTTCGCACGCCGCAGCCCTATGGCCCTCTTTGCCACATCTCCAACATGACCTCGAGCGGTCTGGGCCATCGCAACCCACTGCCATATGGCCGAAGCCCAGGCAGCGGTAGCACCGAACCCTTTCCGCCTTTTTATGTACACGATAGGACACCCACCACACCTTCAGGTGTCCTGTGCGTACCAACCTCGCGTCCAGTTTCTCAGCCAGCTCCACGAAAGCCTTCAGGTTGCCCATGAAGGGTTTTGTCGTGAGGCTGACTTTCACTTCTCCAGCACCCCGACTTCCGAAGTGGCTTCTAACGGCCGCTTCGACTTCACCGGCCTCCGTTGTTGGATCGAGGTCCAGGACCTCGATCTCGGTACGTGGTACGAGCTCGCGCACAGTACCCCCCAACCCAACAGCCTCCCTCACTGCAGCCGAAAATTCGGTCCTGCCCTCTGCTGCAGGTCCAAGCTCCACAAGGACCTCTCCATTTCTGGTATGCCTGACACCCTTGATTTTTACACCAAGGGTGTCCGGTTTCACCTTCTGTTTGAGGTCCTTAAGGACCTCGGCGTAGCTTATACCCTCGGCCGGTTTGATAAGAACCGCCTCGGGTCGAGCTCGTGTCCGCACCTTTTTCCTCGCCTGCTCCCTGATGTTAATGTCAGGCCTGTCCTCTCCGTCTGTCTTCTCCGGGGTCGAGGACGCTGCTGTTGCAGCGTGCGTCCTCGGCTTCTTTTTCTTCGGTTTAGAAGATCCTGCCTCGATGGGGCTCAGGGTGGACTCCCGTTCGCGCTTCCGAGTGGGAGCTTCCATTGCTTCTTCTGTCTGGGTCCCAGTTTGACTGGTTTCTTTCACCGCTTTATCTCTCTTTTTAGCAACCACCTTTTCCTTTTGTTTTGCAGCAGCTTCCACTCCAAAATCCTCTATCGCCTGACTGTAGGATTCTTCAGCGTAGCGCAATTTGCGTGCCAGCTCGTTCATTAGGTCAATTGCCTCCTCCAGTCCGTTCTTAATAGGATTGAACATATTTCGCCTGGTATCGCTAAATTCCTGCATCTTGCACAGTACACCAGATAGCTCAGCAAAAATTTTTTTACCCTCCTTCATCCCTTTCAACGCGTCAGCATAAGCCCCCTCAGTGACGTCGAGTTCCCACACGTCATCAGATTCTCCCTCAGACTCCTCAGATCCACTTCGATTCAAATTTTGTACATCATCCATTTAGATTCCCAGGAGTAGCTAGGGAAATAAAAGTCCACCCCCGCAGAGCCCCGCATGCGAGGGTAAGGTCTGTATACTCTAGAACGGTGGATTTACGCCTTGGCTTGGAGGTTTTTCCTTCGGGACCATCCCTGGACATTACCTGCGACTGCTTATTGAGTAGTGTAACCGTATTCAGCAGGAACCCTCGGTACAGGGCCGCAACAGGAAGAGGTCATGGTTTTTTCTCGGTGTGTCCTTCACCCAGTCTGCTTGGTCCGCGGGGCCTATTTTATTTCAGCCCTACCCTCTGTTTCCAGCGAGCATTCCCCTATCCGCCACCCAGAGACGCGCCACGTATGGGTTACAGACTCCCACTGTGGTCAGTTGGAGGATGGAGATGGAGGAAATGGGGCGGTCTGGAAAACCACCGAGGAAGGCGCTCTCTGACTTAGGGGGTGGTCCGTTCCCCTTGGAGAAGGTCAAGGAGAGGACGGAAGGAGTACCTCAGGGGCGGTTTGCTACGTCCTTGGGAGCTGCAGAGGTCCAGGCGGACCTTCCAGAAGTGGTCCAGGAGGACCTTCCAGAAGTGGTCAAGCCTCGTGAGAGGAAGTTTGTCCGTTTTGTCAGCCTTTGTTTTGTTGTCGCCACAGAGTGGTTTTTCTTTGGATACCTTCTTTCTTTGGTTAATTCATCGATACTGTGAAATTGGGAGCTGCTCAGGACTGTATACGTAAGGTGGGCGGCTTACTTATTTTGGTATTATATTTCGTTTTAACTTTGTTTAAATGTGTTGAAGTTTAACTGTCACGCCCCAAATGGCGTCAGTAGACGCAGAGAGAATCGTACGGTTACACTTGCTCCAGGGCGGAATCTGCTCATTCTTATTGACATCCTCGCACTTGTCTTCTTAAATTTCATGAATAAAATCGTTGTAATACTTTAGTAAATCTACATGCTCAATTGAAAGGGGGTTGATTTTCGTCCATTAATATATTGTTTATAATGTGTTCTTACAACTTTCTCCTTATGATTGGGGAGGTTATGTTAATAAATAGAATTTATATTGCTCGTTTTTATATTTAAAATAATGTCTATTTAATGAAGTGACCTCTCAGATTTATCTTCCTTAAATAAGGTTTTTAGGTACCTACGCCACTCTACCAAAAGTTATGAGCTAGGGCCATTCAAAATTAATTAATTTTCTTCTAGTTGTAAAAGTTTCCATGTCCACGTTTGTATAAAATTATTTTCCTTCCAGGGCAGCAAAATCACTTTTGCTTGGCGCAATTTAAATTAAATTAAATGTCCTGAAGGAGAAACAATTTTGTGTTGATTGGCAATACTTATTCTGATTGTTTAAAAAATTTAGCTGAGACTAGAAAGTCATTAGAGAAAATCGGTTTTGTTATTAACAAAAAGAAGAGTCCGACAGTGCCAAGTAAAATTCGTGAATTCTTAGGTTTTACATTGAATTCATCAAGAATGATTTTGAAGCTTCCTGAATCAAAAAGATTTGCCATCCTCAATCAGGTAGAGAAATTTCAGAAAATGTCACGATGCAAAATAAGAGAATTTGCCCGGTCTATCGGTTCTTTAATAGCTTGTTGCCCGGCTCTATCGTATAGCTGGTTGTATACTAAGGATTTTGAGAGAAAGAAAATCAAGGCTTTAGCAGATAAGAATGATAATTATGACGCGTACATGAAATTAAATTTGAACTCAAAAGACTTACTATGGTGGAAAAGCCATATTTTAACGGTCTATAGGCCAATAAAGGAGGTAGAATTCACCATCGAGATTTTCTCAGATGCTTCTCTGGCTGGTTGGGGAGCTGTTTGTGGTTTTCAAAGATCTCATGGATTTTGGACGAAGGAGGACCAGGTCCTAAATATTAATCTTTTAGAATTTAAGGCTGCCTTTTTCGATCTTAACTGCTTTGCCAAAGATTTAAGATCATACAACATATTATAGAGAATTGACAACACAACTGCCATTTGCTATATTAATAGAATGGGAGGCACCCAGTATATGCATCTTAATAATATAGCAAGAGAGATTTGGGAATGGTGCGAGGATCGTCGAGTATGGATATTTGCTTCCTATATTAGCTCTAAAGAGAACATTGAGGCAGACGTTGAATCACGAAGACTTGAGCCAGAAACAGAATACGAGATGTCAGATTTTGCTTTGGAAAAAATTGTTAAAGTTTTCGGTGAACCGGTAATTGATTCATTTGCTAGTCGTTCTAATGCAAAGTGCAAATCTTATGTTTCATGGAAGAAAGATCCTGGCTCAATAGCGATTGAAGCTTTTACTTTGTCTTGGAAAGAACCCTTTTTTTATGCCTTTCCACCCTTTGGTATAATTTTAATAGTTCTAAATAAAATAAAGTCAGAGAAGACTGTGGGCATTGTTGTGGTTTCATATTGGCCTACTCAACCTTGGTACCCTATTTTCCAGTCAATGCTTGACGAGAAACTAATTTACTTTGAGCCTAATGAAGAACTTTTAACTTCTTCTAACAGGGAACCTCATCCACTCTGGAGACACCTTACCCTGGTGGTCGGCAGGTTATCCGGCAGGCACTGATACGTCAAGGGATTCCGGAGCCTTCTTTAGATATATCTGCCGCTTCTCTTCGGAGAACTACAACGTCGCCTTAAAAAAGTGGTGGCAATTCGCTACGGGAAACTTTTTAGATCCTTTTTGCCAAGGAGTTCCAGATATTTTAACTTTCCTGACTAGGGGATTCGAGAAGGGATCTTTGTATAGTACTATTAACTGTACTAGATCTGCACTTTCTTTAATAACTACCTCCCAAGTTACCAATGATACAAGAATTTCTATGTTTTTCAAGGGAATTTCTAGCCTTAGACCATCAAAGCCAAAATAGGAGTATACATGGGACCCTAGAGTTGTTCTCGACCATTTTTCTTCGAAACCTGAAAATCAGGAATCAAGTTTACAAGATTTATTAATGAAATTGATAATTCATCTCGCATTGGTAACAGGCCACAAAATACAAACCTTTGAACTCATGAAGATCGATAATATTATTAAAACTACATCTTGTATTGATATCTGAATACCGGAACAGACTAAAACATCGGGAAGAAATCAACCTCAACCGATTCTACTTCTACCTTTTTACAAGGTTCAAAAGCTCTGTGCTGCATCGATTCTTGAAACCTATTTACTTAGGTGAGGTCCACTGCAAAAATCAACCAAGAATTTATTTATATCATTCAGAAAACCTCATAAAGCAGTTACTTCCCAGACATTAAGTAGATGGGTTAAGTCTACATTATCAAAATGCGGTATCGATACCACAGTTTTTCCCGCTCATAGCACTCGACATGTGGCTACATCAGCAGCGGATAGGCTTGGAGTAGATCTAGATATTGTTAGGAAAACTGCAGGATGGACTAAGAGTTCTCAAACATTTGCAATGTTTTACAAGCGTCCTATTGTAAAGATTGATTGAGTTTCGCTAATACCATATTGAATGGATGGTTTGGTTTTCACATTTATGTTATTGAGTTTGTCAGAAATGTTGTTCTGATATTAAATATTTCCATTTTCAGTGTAAAATTTATTTTTACATTTTTTCTAAAGATCACCGTAAGTTGCTTTCAGCATTTACGTGTTGATCTTGAGGAGCAGGCGCGGAATACAATTATATAATGGAACGAACTTACCTGTAAGTGAAGTTCGATTGTAATTGTATAAGCGCCTCCTCCGAATAGATCAATCCCTCCTCATCGTTATATTCCCATTATCTAATCGAATTCGACACCAAATTATTACGGCAATATACTTTGAAAGAATGAGTAGACTCACAACATACAGGGCGTCAGCGACGCGCGCGCCCGGTTTTTCGGTCTTTCAGCTTTCAAGTTGTGGTATTTCTGACCAAAAATTTCGAGGCGCCTTACTGTTTCTATCTAGTCCGCCTTGAGTCGACATTGGCGCGCCACAGGCTGTCTATCCAGTGGCTAGACTGGTATGTAACGCTCGGATCGACTAGTTTCTAGACAGATCGGCTATTTTGATAAAAAATAATGAATAATTAAATATAATAATTATTTTTTATGCCATAAAAGTCCAATATATAGATTTTGCAGTTAATTAAAAATATGAAAAAGGTTTTTGTACACGAAAAAATGAAGAAATAAGTTTTCGCATATCACTTGTACATACGCCGGGGTTCGAACTTCTGATGTAACTTCCTATTATATTGTTGTAACTTTGTCCCGTCGCCTCAACACCTCGGCCATCTAAAAGTTAAATTTTTTCCATTTTGGTCGGATATGAATTTCAATTCAGTATACATCCTAATATTTATTTCAATAAAACATGAACAATGTTTAAACAATAAAAGTGCTTGATATGTGAATAAATCATTGAAAAAAATTAAGTTTGTATGATTTTACTTGCGATTAGGCTACGAAATAATAATTGTTTATTATTTCAAATGATAATTAATACGTGAGGCTTCATTATTATTCACGCAACCAATAAATAATTAAAATAAATTAAATAAATCATTTATAATAATATTTGATTTTCTGGAATGTCATTAATATTATACATAGTATTATACATATTATGATTATTATGAATTAAATATAAATTTATTATAACTTCACTATATAATTCAATTAAAAGAAAATGTTTTTAAACATTCTTGAAAAAAAATCGTTCTCAAGAATACAGTTCTCGTATTAAGATTTCTTTCACCTCCAACAATTATTGTTTACTATCTAAAATATGTAGTAGTGTATAATTAATTATTGCTTGAGCATTTGTGCAGTTGTGTATTGTAATTTCCTAAATCTTTCATTCAAAAATTATCCCTCACAACAAAATGATATCCTTGGCATATCCCTAGGATATATCGGCAGGATATGTGATATCCTGAAAAATGTCCCAAAAATCTCCCGGGATATCCGTGGCATATTCCAGGGATATCGAGATTTCCGCTCCTGAGGATATCGTGACAGAATATCCTAACGATATCCCACAAGAATGTCCACAGGATATCCCAATACCATAGTAAAACGTCCCACGAATATCCCGATATTATAATAAAAAATTCTGCTGATATTCTAATTAATTACTAGGGGATTAAAAATTCAAGAAATAAAAAGGAATATACACATAAGAACAACAATTTTATTGCTTTTAATACATTTTTTATGTATATTTTACATGTACTAGGTATATGGAGGCTCGCTGGAGGTTATAGATATATCTGCGTGTCAATGGATAAAACTCATGAAAAATTTGATGTTTTAACTAATTACTTTTATTTTTCATTTTACTGAATAACAATTTTTCTTCATTACTTTTGTGGCTAATGATTTGATTTCCATTTTCAACTAATTAGATGCATTAAAGTATATACATTTTGTGCACTTTTGAGGTTAAGTTAGCTGTAATGAAGAAAAAACCGGTCGGCTTTTCGAAACTAGACTGGAAAGTTCTGAAGACGGCTGTACATACTATCTTCGATTCTTATTTTTTGTAGCTTCGGGGAAATATATATTTTTTTTAAATAATGTTGAGTTTGTTTATTCAAAGCACAGTGAGTATAAATTATTTGCAAAGGGTACATATATTATGAATTTTTTATAATATAAAAAATTATATTATTAGGATATCTTGGGACATCTTGGGGACATCCTTGGCATATCCTGCATTTTAAATACGGGACATCGTAAGAATATCCTAGGATGTCCCGAATTATGGAATTTGAGATATCCCGGACTTTAAAAATTGGGACGTTAATGGGATATCCTCAGCATATTCTGAGATATCTTTGGGACATTCCAAGGATATCGAGATTTCCGCCCCGTAGGATATCATTCGTGATGTCCCTGGAATCTCCTGGGATATGCCTGCGATATCGTGGGAGATAAATGGGATATTCCACCGATATCCCTTGCTGTGAGGGATTATTTTCTGAATTAACTTCTGTAATTTTTTTTCAAGTCCAAAACGTGATTCTGTCTAGAAACTAGCTAAAATCTGGACAATTTTTATATATATTCAAATTCGTAACGAACTCCTAGATAGCGCCAAGACTGGGACTAGAACGCAGAAAGGATTGAATCAAACACGTAGTAAAACTAGACAGCGCCAGTGTAGCGCCAGGCTAGTATTGCGTGAATAGACAGGATTGAGAAAAACTGTACTGGGCTTAGCATGATTCGAGACTGCCACGAATTTTTTCCACACGGGAAGTAGGGGGACTACGTGTTGATCTAT
Source organism: Andricus quercusramuli (assembly GCA_932178445.1). Taxonomy (NCBI): domain Eukaryota; kingdom Metazoa; phylum Arthropoda; class Insecta; order Hymenoptera; family Cynipidae; genus Andricus; species Andricus quercusramuli. Next base: position 23,326 of record CAKNXH010083548.1, read on the forward strand.
TCGGAGGAGGTGCTTATACAATTACAATCGAGCTTCACTTACAGGTGAGTTCAACATATCTGAAATCTTCAGATATCTGTTTAAATTTTTTGTAAAATCGTAGGGAAATTAGATTCATACTTTAAAATCAAAATCATAATACTGATTATCCATGTTCTCATATCTCAGAATCTCTTTTCTAGCTAGAATGTGAGTGTTCAAAAATTTTTAACAAATAAATTGTTATTCGAATTGTGTATTCTGTATGACAAATTATTTTACCCATAAACTGAAAAACGTCCTCTTTTCTTAGAGTGGTTAATCCTTTCTTTAATAAATACGTTTTTCTCATTACTATATTGTTCTCTTTTATTTTAATTTGTATAACAGGTTATTATTAGAAGATATATTTCAGTTATAATCTCATACAATTTCACTTCCTTTTAAGTTTCTTTATGTACTTATATTAATATTATCTTCACAATTATTGAAAAATTCGTAGACAAATTTGATTAGAAAATTGTGAATGTTCTAATTATCAAAATAAAAATAAGAAATTGACATTTTACGGAAGAAGTCAATAAAAGCTTTACATCGAAACTTACTCATAACACACTCTTTTAGAAAAGCATAACTTAAAAGTAGCAGCACAAAACTGGGTAACCACCATTTTTATCAAAAATGGGTTTATTGCATAAAACATGCATAGAAAATCAATTACGTTTTGTGGTAAAAGGATTGTTTTGAAATATAATTTCATTGTCATTCACAATTTTTAATGTGATTCTAGTTTATCGATATTTCTTCAAATCATTATAACTTAGTCACAGAAGAAATTGTATATATTTTCTTATTTTTCAGGATTTTAAGCAAAAACATGTCTGTCATACTGTGATATCACGATCTTCAAATTTGATTTGATCGGAAAAAAATGATTTTTTTCGAGAAAAATTTTTTGTTATTATCTTTCAGCATATACCCATATCTCGGGAATAAGTTTTTATTTTTGTAACAAATTGAAAATTTCATTTTGAATCGGTATCCAAAGCCGATTTTGAAAACCGTGTTTATATCTCGGAAACATTTTTTTCTCGTTTTTTCAACTGAAACATTAAGTTTCGTATTGCAACCTGCAGTCGAGTCTGCTCCAATTTTAGGATAGTGTCACTTTAAGATTGTCAACTTCAACATCCACTTCATCGAACCTGGATACATTCTTGTAATACGACTGTTTGACGTAAATCAACTAATATTTTAGCTCGGAATTTGATACTTGCTTCATCTTTTAATGCTGATTTCGATTTTAAAGGACCCTTTTTCGTTGTTTAGAAAGATTCCCATGATGCTAGTTATCCAGTTCTGTACTGCCACCCTTTTACTACAATAAAAAATTATATTTTTATATTGAGACACGTACCCTCACATATTCCGTTTTTGTAATTTTGAAAGTTTTTCTGATTTTTTTGAAAAAAATTTGATTTTGTTTAGAAGGATTGTAGGAATTTTAGAAGTTTTAAAGCTTGAAAATTTAAAAGGTAGAGTGCTTGAAGTTCTTAACGTTTAAATGAACATTTCTTATTAATTGCTTCATAATCTAGAAACAGTGCAAAAATATAATGGTTCATTACATCGAAAATAATGTAAGCATAGACGAAACTTATAGTGCATATTTTTATCCGTAGTTGAGAAATATTTCTAGATATAATAGAATTGGGAATAGAATATTGCGTGACGAGGGTCAAAAGGCAAGGATTTCACTAGTGTTAAGTTAGCTGCCTGAGCGTAGCGAGGGCTGATATCACACGAGTGAAATCGCTGCCTCGGCCCGAGTCATGCATACAATTTTTCATCATATCGATAATCGAAAATTCGATTTTCGACCCGCTCCACAGGCGTCGAAAGTCGAATTTTCGATTGAGGTATGATGAAAAATATATTTCGTTCATTTGAAGGTTCAGAACTTTGAATTACAAGAAAAGGTTCATTGGTACTCAGGTAGTTGAACCTTGTCGCCATTCCCCTTCTACTGTTGTTTCGTAGGAAACCACCATCTGGCTGTCTAGTCTCAAAATCCCGAGACGATCCGAGCGATATATCGGTTCTCCGATAACAAAACGACACGAGACAAAACCGAGACTGGAGTCTCAGAAACCGATACCGATACGAGAAAAAACCGAGATTTTTCGATACGATATCCAGACAGTTTCGTATCGAACGGCATCACTAGTCTCCATTCATCGCCCGAAACTCGACCTTCACGTTTACAGTGTGCATGCTTTTCGTCAATAAAGAGTCATATACAAATATCCTTAATATAAAATCTCTAAACGATATTCTTGATTTCGATTGTCACGCTTACATTGTTTGGCCTGCTATGGGTGTGACATGAGGCATCAGTGCGTTAGAAAGTGATGGAACATGTCACGATTATTTTTCGCCTGCTATATGCGTGTGACAAGAGACATCAGTGCCACAGTGGGCCAGGAGACCCGGTTTCGTGGCCAAAATTCAAAAAGTCTACGAATGTAGCTGAAAATAGTTACTCGGGGGTTTTTGGGGTCGCTGATTACAAATCTGTA